>JAODLL010067475.1:0-12500 GCA_026546735.1 Forbesichthys agassizii
TATATATATATTAATATATACATACATAAATAGCACTTATTATTATTCCTTCGAGTGATTGTGAGTTCATCACATTTCACTCCCCACCCATCTGTTTGATCTTTTGTTGTAATATTTATTTTTTAAGCAATACAGGAGAGGAGATGGGTCAGGCCAAATCTGTCTTCAAAGTACTGACCTAAGGTGGGGTGGGGGGTTTGCGTGTGTGTGTTAGTATGTGTACACGTTATGCTGGCCTGTTTCAGCTCTCTGATCAAATGCCAACCAAAGCAGCTCTTCAAATTTGAAGTGGCAAAGTTTCAGCACTTTTCACAGGCTGGTGTTTGTTTTAGGATACAGTACTGCATCTCATTCATGAGACTTGAACTGATCTCAACAAGCACCTTTAGGAGTGAAATTGTAAACTAAATATGATGTTCAAGTTAATCCCGCCTAGTCAATATTTGACCAGGTGGGTGTAAAGATATAGTAAAATATTATCTTTAATATTTTCAGCAGTGAATTTCTGACTAAATTTTGAATTTTAAAAGGTGTTAAGAATAAGAATGCATTATTCTTGCAATGCATCTTGGGACTTGGGACACACATAGTAGCTGGGAGTAACCATTCTCCATATCCCCGGTTTGGTTTAGACCTTGGTGTTTGAGTCACTGTTTGGTTCATATCCCGACTTCCAACACCATAGTGACAAAGGCCTAATAGGCCATTCATAAGAGCAAAAGGTCACTTGGTGTTTTGGTGCAACTCTACAGTTTGCTTGGTAGTTCTAATATTGAATTGTGAAATGAACAATGAGTTTTGATACTTTAGCAGTGTGATGAGAGCAGGCAGCACCTGCAGTCTGTTCGGGAGCGGAGGAGTGTTGGGGATGTTTGTATCAGCACCTGAATTATATTATTATTATTATTATTATATTATTGTGTAGAAATACATCCAGTACTGGCAAAGACTGTGAGCTCATCTATGAGCATTTAGCAAAAAGGCAATGCATACAAAATGCAATGTAAAATACATATAGTAATAATTACGTGCTCTATGCTTTTATATAGCTTGGGTTATTTAGTGACATCAGATCACAGAACACAATAGCACAACCTTTAAATGAATTACCATATTTTATCAACATATATACAACGACGTATCGGCCATCAGTGACATTGCTTATTCAGTGACCTTCAAAGTTACAAATGTCTCCGTGCAGTGGTGCACAGCCAAACACTTCATTGTCAAGATTGGGATGCTGAAGACGCCTCAATTACAGTATAACACAGCCAACAGGAACGACACTGAAAATAAAGTGGTGTTCCTACATGTCTGGTTCTGTTAATGTGAAAACATTAAAAACTATGCTATCAGAGCCTTGGCAATGCATGTCCAACGTGGGTGCTGAAGAAGGGAGAGGTGTATTTGTTTGGATGTTGAGTTCAAATGTATACAACCTTTCTCCAGCAATTACATTGTTATAAGACAACTGAACGTATAGTAATTTGTATGTATATATGTGTGTGTCTGTGTGCATATGTTATGCATGTATGGCAAGCAGGGTCATTTGATAATAGTGGGGGAATGGGAACACAGCATGTTATCCCATGTCGGCACATCCTTAACCACTTACAGCAGCAAACAGTTGGTCAGGCTCTCAAAACTTAACATGCACATTGATTGGCTGTAGCTATTTTAGTATGCTTTTCAACATTGCCTTTATCATCCAGGGAGCATACATATGCTGCACACCTATCCCATACTAATGTGTAATAGTCGACAGGATCATATTTTTCACACGCTTTACCTCACTGTGACATGGTACAGTGTGGACAGATACTTAGTGTATGTCAAAGGTATTGGCTTTTAGTACTGAATTGCAGGTTTTCTTTAATGAGAGCCATAACACCTCAACTTGTCACTAATGCGGTTTTTACGAATCCAAGAATGCAGTAAAGAGAAAATACTACTTTTAGAAGCAGGTTTGACTTGACGTACATCCTAGGAATAACATTTCTTTAGTAGATTGGACAACCAGAGAGTTTAGAATTGCAGCATGCTTTTATGGACAGATTGCTGTTTAGTTCTATGTGGCTGAAAATATTATTTTGTGTTTGTCGTCATTCAAGCTTCCATGTATTCATCTGCCTGCACCAAGCTCTCATTTTTTTTACCCCCTTCCCTGTCCAATCCGTACCCCCTGGCGTGGCCCTGAACTCAATGCCAATCACGCTGGGCATTTCCAGTTTGGGGTCTATAAAAGCTAAACATTCCAGACGCAATTTGGGGTTGTCCAAAAACGCAGGCATGTGAGCCTTTGAGTCGTGTTTTTATTCAACACGGTTCATCCCAAGCACAGCAAATCAATATAGAGTAAATATCCTGCAGGTTCAGTGGGATAGGACACCTTCAAAGGAAGGCCGGCTTACTCAAGCAGGAGAAGAGAGAGTGCTTCTATATATCTAAAGAGACTGGGCTCAGCTGCATTAATTAACCACTTTCCAACAAAGTTTCCCCTGTTCCCGGAAAACGTATCAAAACAGCAGTATCAGGAAAGCACTACCCACCGAGTCATCAACACATTTCAAATCAAAACATCATTTCCATTTCCTATATATTTAAGGAGTGTGAGCTGCAAGCGGACCAGGGTATGAGCATAGCGTAGGTGTGTTTGACTCAAGAGTGTTTTCAGAGAGAGTAGGCACAGCAGTGCTACCACCTCAATATAGCGTGCAGCTCTCTATTACTGTCACGCCATTGAGGATGGATGGACTCACCAGGCCATTTTACACTGTTGCTTTTCTGTTTGGACATGTGCATTCAAGGGCACTCAGGTGTGCTGGGGGAAATAGTCTGTCAAGACCTCTGAATAGAACCTCCCCTTTATTATGGAAAATTACCCCGAAAGCATTTGCTAGTTGAGGGTGATTAGCAGGGTTTAGGATCCAGAGAGATGTGACTGCAATGGTAGATGTCATGCCAGGCAGAACAGCAATACACACCCAGCCCTGCATATATTAAGAAGTCCTGTAATCTTTCTTACTGTGAGCCGCCCAGTACAACGTGACATCACAGCAAAGAGGTGTGACTATTGTGAGACTACATGATTTAAACAGTGAGCAAATGTTTGTAATTCTGTACACTTGTTCTGTTATTTGTTTAGACACGCACGACAAAACGTCAATTCAATTATAAAAGCAGACGTTTAGAACAAATCAAGACATGGCTGACCTGGCATGATAGAGGACAGTCAGTGTGCACTGCTGTGGTTTTGAGTGCCAACGTCTCTCTCAGTATCACTTACTCCATGCCTTAACCCACGAAGGATGTGGGGAGGCCAGGCTGGATTCCTCTGTGAGTCCCTGGATATTAATGTCATATCAGAGATAACGTACAGAGAGGAATATACAGCCAATGTAGCAAACCGGGTCTGGGACACTAGGACAATTAGGACAGCTACCTATCTAGAGAAATGATGGCTTAAATCCTAATACGGTATATGTTTTAATTCATGTGCTACTGAACTTTTGAGTCTTTACTTCTTGTTTGAACTGAACTGGCAAGTCACAGATATATGAATCTGAAATTAATATCCACTGTTTCTCATAAACATACGTGTATACTCTGCTACTAGTGTATTTTCTCCAGTTACTCCACCTAAAATTAAGATATAATTCAAGTGTTAAACAAATAATATGTTATATTAAACACCACAATCATTAATTTAAGCAAACTGGAGTAACTTGAGAGTACATACAGTATTACCAGTACAGTCTGCTTTGTGGACACATTAGAACTGTGTATTTGAGAAACAATATAACATGATGACAGTTCAGCGAGACAGTATAATGTAGCTGTATACCTATAAATATTTTTCATTTGATTCTTCCTGTGTAGCTGGATGATGGACTACCAGTGTATATTGTTAGTGCAGCATTTAGATAAACCTACATCTTGTTTGCACCACAATAAGGGAGCTGGGATAGCTAAACTTTCAACAATTTGGCCGCAAAGCGTCATCGTTTTGATAAGATTGGCTTTTAAAGGTAATACTGTGTGAAATATACACAAAATGAAGGCTGAACAGATATAGAAAGTACGCAGGCCACACAGCAAAGCCATTGAAATAATACTGGAAATATTGCAGCTTCAGGTTATACAAAAAGTGTGCATGATACTTTGCCAAACTAGATGGTATAGGGAAGGTGAGAAAGTGGGTGAGTGTAAGAAAGAGGTTTAATGCAGTCGGGGTGAAGAGAGCGCTAAGCAGGCTAAATGTTGCAACAGTCGTACAGTGTGGATTGATACGGACACAAATGGAGATGATGTCCTCACTACACAGGGCAGGCCAGCCACTTGTGACTCCAGTACTGTGGCTCTGGGATGGCAACAAATGGAGCCTTGCTGGGTAATTAAGACACAGCCAGGTCTAGCTATGCCAGGCAAACGGTAGAGTGGGGGTGCAGGATAGCGGGGGCAAAGAGGAATTGAGAATGCAACCCTATTGTGTTTCATGGGTGGATTTGGACGGGAGGCACTGGTCTTGCGGTCTACGCTTCAGGGTCCTGTTACACCACCTGCCCATAGCCCCCACCAAAACGAGTTATCATATCAGATCTCTACATTATGACACCCCAGTTTTAAAAGTCTTAGTGCTTACACATGCGTGTGCATATGCATGTGTGTGTGTGTGTGCGTGCGTGTGTGAAACATAGTAGGAGGACGTATTAACTGTGAGAGGGTTAAACAGGGTTGGAACTGTACTGATGTAATGGTCTTCCATTGAGCCCTACCTTGGCCCATAGTATGCAGAGTTAGATCATCCCTTTGATGTGGTTATATTATGTCTGGTATTATGGCTTGTCTCCGCTCAGCTCCAGAGCTGATGTCAAGTCCCTTGGTGACTCACAAGGAACTGGTGCACGTCGGTGCGTGTCTCCACCATTAATGTCATTATATGCGTGCTTGTCTGTATATGTGGAGCATGCCCCTATCCGACCACACTGCCAATGCACATAAGCCAAGGTCACCAATAGCATAGGCTGTATGTATAACAGGGAAACGCACATGAGTTCCACATGCGTCTACTTTCTCAGCAGCCCACAGTGCCTTTCCTCAGTCTCCCTATGGATTTATGACTCACCTGTGCATGTGAATACAATTCATACTCATATAGTGAGGTCTATGCAGTTTATGCAGGCTGTTCTTCATGACACTGGATGTAGGGCTGCACAGTTAATCACTATTGACGGAGACGCTTACAGATACGCAGTTATTGCTAATTTGTTATTGTTAAAGGAGACATTAGGTACTGTAGTGGATGTGCCAGTTTTCCACATGTTGAAAAAAGGATATTTGAGGTCTTAATTCAGTATCTGGGACGTGCTTAGGTGGAAATACCTCGTAGATTACCACATAAATCTCAATACTCTATACGGCCCTTTCAAAATCACTTTGTTTGAGTGGCCTTTGCGTTATTGGATGCTGGATGTTGTTCTATGGGGTTGATGTAGGCTGCTGTAATGTCTCGTTTGTGCAGGCAGCACGATGCAAGAGAGCAGATTGCAACCTCCATTCATAGTCTACCGCCTGGCGCTCATTTATATCAATGACTGGCTGTCACTAGTGGTATGAATGTACAGTTATTTTGCCTGTCATCACTATTTGTCACTGAACGTCGTTGACTTTCCATGGTCTCTCTGATGAACTCTTGATGAGTTTTCGTCACATTCAAGGTTGTCTCAAAAAGCTATACACCAACTCACGAGACCTGTCCGGAGATTTCTATTGTACGCTGACTGCTGTGAACACAGACAATTAGGCTATTAGGGGCCGTTCTTGTAAACGTTTGCACCAGGAAAGTGCCCCGAGTTCCTGCAGTGGAAAAGGGCCTCATGTTGCTGGATCATTTGTGGGAAAGAGCACATAGAGAGTGGGGTCGGGGGTGTGTGGAGAGTGCATGTGTGAGACAGAAGAAACGTCTGGGCAGCTTTACCGAAGAATATTGTTTAACTTAAAGGTATAGTAAGTACGCTTAAGTAAGTCATTCTGGAGAAAGCTTGTTGATATTTGAACTATAGATCAAAACATTTCATAGGGTGCTCCTTCAGAAGCTCCGTCTCACACAATGTAAATGCATTGTGAAGAGATATTTGGTGAATT
The DNA here is from genome assembly GCA_026546735.1 of Forbesichthys agassizii. Lineage (NCBI taxonomy): Eukaryota > Metazoa > Chordata > Actinopteri > Percopsiformes > Amblyopsidae > Forbesichthys > Forbesichthys agassizii. The sequence continues at coordinate 6,145 of JAODLL010067475.1, forward strand.
GTAGAAAAAGTGTATTAGTATACAGTTGCCTTCTACAGTATACTGTTAACGTATATAATCCTATATCTCTTTGAAAATATATCAGTTTGCCTTACAAAGTCAATATACTGTACTGCCCACTTGTCTGTAGTACTGAGTACCATGCACACCACATGATAGGCATTTATTTGATTATAACTATAAAGGAAAAGTATCATGAATATTATTTCTATCAATCATCCTGCATTATCTGAAAGATTAATTATTTATTCATTTATTTTCACAAACGTAAGCATTATTTAAAGTTTAACGTTTCTGTAATAAAATGGCTATTTCACATAGAACTTAATTATTAAGGACAAAATAATACACATACAGTACTGTAATTACAATCCATACAGTGCATCATTACTTGTGTGGAATCTCCCTCTATACTGCTCCATACACATAGCAGCGGTGCATTGTTACACGCAGTACCTCACTCCCAATCCAGTCAGTTTGGAAACGAAGAGGGTCCAACTGACAACACTTCCACATTACATTTCTGGAAAGGGAGAGGGGGTGGGTGCTTTTCACCCTTTATTCAGGTTAGAACGATGCATGCATTGCATGCAAGACAACGGGGGGGTCCACAGATTTCACCACAATATTGCCCATTATTTTTCTATGTAGGCGTTAATGGGTATTTTGAAGCTGGAAGCGTTCCATGTGTTCATCCATTGAAATGCAATTACTATGCTCCATCTTGTTATAATTCTAATAACTTACTGTGGGTCAAGACACCCCTACACACCAACAGGTCACACATTGTAGGAGGGTTGCAAGATTTAAATGATGGCTGTCAGTCGATTAAACATTGTTTGTCATGAATAAAATACATTTGAAATAAAATACATTTGCATAAAGCTGGCATACATTTTTCTAAAAATATATCAGTTTGAAAAAAAAAACATTTAGGTAAAAACAGTTATGCTGTTTGCAATGAATTATGTAAAATGTTCCTGGCTGTTTATATAACTATTATGTTATGCAGCTATTTTGAGCCCCCTCCCACCTGGATTGCTCGAGGCAGGATATAATCCAGGGGCTTTGTTTTTGTGGGGCGTTGCTCAACAAGTTGAGACGTGCGTTCTTGTTTGAGATGCTAATGTCACACTCATCTTCGTATTTGCACTAATCAAGTGTATGTTTCACTTCTGCTCTCAACCTAGATGCCAACCTGATGCTGTGTAAGCACCAAGGGCTGTCCTGCTGCACCCGCAAGATGGAGGAACAGTACAAGTTAGCTGCGGGACGGGACGTCCTCCAGAACATTCACTCATACAGCTTTGAACTGAGCTACCTCCTATCTGGCCACAGAACTGCTTTTCAAGGTACTATAGGAGACTTGTGAATGTTGAACAAGGAAATATATATATATATATATATATATATATATATATATATATATATACTGATATACTCTACACACAATATTTTGGTTCATACTCACATTTTACAACAATATATTTAATTATAATCCTGATTTGACCCATAACTGCAAACTTTAGATCTATTTTTATTTAATTTTTTTCCGATTAAAATATGTTCCAGATCTTTTTATGGGACACTGATTATTATTATGAACTATTATTGCATACATTTTTAGTATTTTTTAATGTATTTAGAATTGTTTGTATTTCAAAATTGTCATTCACAGTTGCTGCCATGCAATCAAAAGTGTAATTGATAGGAAAAGGGCATAGCTCAGTTCCTTAAATGTTTTGTGGGGTTGGCAGCAGCATTGTGGAGAGGGATCACTCAGGGGAGACGGGGACATGGGTGCAGTGACACTCCCGCTGCTGCAGTGCACTGGAGTTATGTTAGAAATGACTCAGCATGTTTCCCGTTAAAACAGTGAATTTTGTTGTATATATCAACAAGGAAATCACAATATTGATGTACAGTACATTAGACTTGCATGTTTGCATTCACCATGTTATGCTAATGGCTGTTCCATAGACTGGTCAGTTTAAATGTCTGAGGTAAACGGGTCTTCTGAACATATAGGTCAGCCAGTTCATGCCTGCCAGAGGGCTTTTTTACAGGGCCAAACTGAATCTGACAGTTGGCTCTGTTCAGTTTCTCCCCTCTGCTATAATTGCAATGTCATTTGAATTTCTAGATTTCCTAAACATCCCATATTTTCTTCACTCTCAAATCCTCCACTTCTATCCCATAGCGTTGGGTGAGATATTAAGAATGTTTTCGTTTTTTACTTGAATGGGCGTACCAGGCAATTACCGTTTTAAAGAAAATGTGCTTCTTAGAAGGTTCGTGTTGAAGGTTCGTTTTATGATGCATACTGTATGACCACGCAGGCTGCCTTCGCTGCTTCACGCATTATGCACTATTTTTGTGGAACATTGTTGTCTGTCTGCGTTTGAGACCTGTAAGAACTTAGGCACATCATAGCATATGAGAATAAACCCAAAAGAACATAGCGCAATGTGTTATATTGCCCAAACCCCTCAAGCAATGCCATTTTTCCTACAGAACTCATTTTAAACAACTTTCCATCAGGAGTATCAGCATGAACTGTGTTATGGGCAGGTTGTATAATAAGTAATAAAGTTCTTAACAGTCCTGCTTTTATTAGATGGCTTTGTCGTCTTTAGCCTCAGTGCCTGACTGCTCACTGCATGTCTAAGTCTGGAGAATGCAGATCAGGTGTTCCACTGGACACATAAACAGTGGAATAACAATAGACTTGGTGGAATGACGGTTCAGGATGGTGTCTGTCGCCCCCACCATTTGCATAGCCATATAAGGGCAATTCCTGTCTTGTCGGACTGCCCTGAGTGGAATGTCAAGTAGCAAGTGTCTGAGATAGCCCATGAAGTCACTGCAATAGGATTTTGGCAAATGCTACTGGTATTGTACACACGCGTTTGGTGATGGATAAGTCTCAGTAAGTGTGTGTGTGTGTGGGTGTGTGTGTGAATCCCTCTCCTTCCATACATTTTTTAGTTTTTTTCTCTCTCTTATCTGTTACAGTATTTCCCTTGCCCTAGCCCTTCCTCCTAGGGACACTCTTCCATTGATGGGCTGTGAAATGCAGTTCATGACCGCAATCTTTCACAGTATGGCTGCTATTTCCCATATTCCTTTCCATCTGCCCATCTCTGTACCCGTGAGCTGACCTTGGTCATTGTTTATCTATGATTGTGTGTGTGTGTGTGTGTGTGTGCGCGGGCGTGCACGTGTGTGCAGGTGTGTGTGCGTGTGTGCGTGTTCGTGTGTGTGCGGGTGTGTGTGCGGGTGTGCGGGTGTGCGTGCGTGTGTGCGGGTGTGCGCGTGTGTGCGTGCGGGTGTGCGGGTGTGTGTGTGTGCGGGTGTGTGTGTGCGTGCGCGTGCTTGTGCGTGCGTGTTCGTGCGTGTGCGTGCGTGCGCGTGTGCGGGTGTGTGCGGGTGTGCCTAGTTCTTTGTCTTTTAAGTTTTATTTTCAGTACCTCTCATGCAAAAGGTTAGTAGAGGCAGATGATGTATGTATTTGTGTGTGTGTGTGTGTGTGTGTGCGTGCGCGCATGCCTATGCACATGTGCTGTGTGTGTGTATGTGTATGTGTGTGCGTGTGCCCCTGCACATGTGCTGTGTGTGTGTGTGTGTGTGTGTATGTGCGTGCGTGTGCCCCTGCACATGTGATGTGTGTGTGTGTGTGTGTGTGTGTACGTGCGTGTGTTTTGGTTGGCCTGCCTCTGTTTTGACAGCCCAAAAGGCCCTACTGTGCTTTGTCATGTGTGGGAGTTTTGTGTCATGACTGTGAGACCTCCTCCATTTAGCCCCCATTCATTATGACTGAGCTGCTGTTATCACAATGATTTGATCGCTCTGCTGCACCCTGACAGCACAGCTACATTAATGAATAATAGATTTTGACCGCAAGCGCAAATGTTAAATATTTCCAGGAATGTATACGGTGATTTCTTTTTTTTTTTGGTGCAGATATTGTCTTTAGCTCAGGACTGTTGGGCCCAGATCCCAGAGGTGGGTCAAATCCATGGGGAATGTTCTTACATAACACACGCACACGTATTCTCTCATACCCATGCACTCGCACACATGCACACACACACACACACACACACACACACACATGCACATATACCGCACCCTTTCACCTCTGCAGCCCCTCCTTGCCTTAAACTACAAATACACCAGTCTCCTGCTGATTCCTTCTAAACCCCCTTACCCTTTCCCCAGCACACGCACACGCACGCACACGCACACGCACACACACACACACTATCCTCCTATGATACTTTTGTAGGCCAGTTTAAGTTGCTTTCGGTGGCTTTGAGCTGTCAACCAGGTCTAGCCAATCAGAGCTCTAGTAATCTAGCAGATGGGCACCTATCTGGGGGGCCTCCAGATTTGCTGAGAGAAAAAAAAAATGGAGCAGATGGGGTAGCTGCCAACATGTGTATGTATGGTGTGTGTTTAGATTACAGTTTAATCAGTGGACTAAAAAACTCCCATCTGACCCCTGAGCATGGAAATCCATACCCCAGATAAATGGCTCTAATGTACGCCAGGCTCCAATTGGGTGGACCCTCAATAATTCATTCTGAAGGCTTATGGACGTGAGGCAGCAGGGAATGATATGGCACTGCTGATACTGAGTACTGAAGCTGCAGATGTCAGGGAAATGCTGACAAATCTGATCCTCACTCGGGAGATCTGTCCCACTGCTAGAGGCCATCATATATCTGTATGTGTGTGTGTGTGTGTGTGACTAGCCCTACAATATGCCTCACCAATTGTAATCTACACACATCTAAATGTGTCTAATATAAGTGTCTGGGTGAAATGGGTCAGTTTGTGCCTATATGCAATGGTTATGAGAATGTTCCGTGGTGACGCAATTAAGTGTTTGGCAAACCAGGTCAAAACCCCTTGGTGTAGGAGAATGGATGATGATACTGTCTCAGAGGAGGAGGTTACCTCTTTGTGAGACAAGATAATTAGAATATCTGTAATGTAGTCTACCAGGAGTGAGTGACCATAGGCACAAGGTTGATGTTGACATTGCATTTTGGCAATTGTCTGTATTTAGGGTTTTTCTTGTCATTAACTTGTCTACGTGAAACTTCATGATGCCAGGTTTGAAGAAACCAAGCTATTATATACTGTGTTACCCGGGAAAAGTCATTAGAGCTACTTTGTTAATGAATATATTATTTGACAACACAATTGGGTTTGTTGTACTTGGCTGAAAGAGTTGATTTGAGTGAATTCTCTTGAACCTAGTTTTACGTTCGCTTCATGCAGTATGCTCTTTATTTTTTTTAAACTCTTGCATGAACCAGTAAGGTAGCCTTGTGTTACCGCTAGGCTAAAGGGAGGGAAAGCAAGACAGAGAAGGCCTTGGTTAATGTGCATTCCCTCCCACTAGAGCCTATGTCCCAAGGCCCCTATGAGGCGCCTTGGATTCAACCTAATTGTCTTGGTTTCATGGGAGTTCTGTGTCTGCCTGCCCATTAAGCAACAGAAAAACTACAGCGCCTAGCAACCTCCAGCCCTCCACACAGTCCCTTGTGCCTCATGTCCCATATAGGCCCAGAGACGGGGACACAGACGGAGACCAGGCCAGGACATTTTGTCAGTAAACCTCTTGGTGTCATTTCTCTGTCTTCTGACCGTGATCTCAAGCCAGCAGTCTCAATTAAGGGGCTGCTGTTGATTTATCAGGGAATGTGCAGTATGTGGTGTGTGTGTGTGCGTGTGTGTGTGCGTGTGCATGTTTGTTCAGACTCGTCATTTGAATCCCCTCATCCCTACACTCCTTATCGTTACTGTAATCGACCTTTGTCTGGAACAATCCCCTTTTTCCGCCATCAGTCCCCTTGTTGCCGTCCGTCTCTGTCTCCTATTGGCTGCCACGCCGTGCATGTTCTCTGCAGATGTTTTGATCGACAGGGTTATGGCTCCAGAGGCCGCTTGCTCGGACGCACGATGACATAGCGGCGCACCATGAGCTCATGTTCAAATTAGGGAGGATATCCGGAATACAAACCTCCGGTGACACCACCCCCCCACCCCCCCCCCCCCTTCTCACCCGCCCACCTCCACCACACCCCACCCGCTTCATGTCCCGTTCAATCACACAGTCTGGGCAGAGGAAATGTGTTTATGAATCGTTCACTGCATATTTCTGTGAGTATGTGTAAATTTGCAGTCTGTCTGTGTGTGTGTGTGTGTGGGTGTGCGTGTGCGTGTGTCTGTGTGTGTGAATCGAGCCAGACATGACACTCTGGGGTAGTAGGGGTTCCCCTCGGTGTCTAAGCAGTACAGATGCTCCCCAGAGAATGCAGGGAGGGGAAACATAGGAGGCGGTG
>JAODLL010067475.1:17500-41475 GCA_026546735.1 Forbesichthys agassizii
TTTTACTGTTCACATTCCCCATCATAAAACTTAGTTTGGACATGGGACATTTGCTTGTGCTGAGTCCTGGCAGACACCCTTTGGTGGTCTGGCAGTGGAAATCTTTGCATTGTACATTCACACACAACAGTACCACTCATGAACACACCACACACATCCACACACAGACAAACACACACGCACACACACGCGCACACACACACACATGGCTGAGAAGTGGCATGGAGGTCGAGGCTCACTGGACAGTGCAAATGCTAATGGTAACCGTGAAGCTAACACTGTAATTGTTCGTACCCATTCATTATTGTGGCAGCACCAAGAACACATTAGCTGTAACTGCAGCAGAAGATTACGGGGTCGCCTTGCAGAATATCAAGTAGAAATGAAGCCCAGGCAATTTGAGATGGAGTCATTGGCATGGTTCTATACAAGCTGTATAATATCAGCCTCTACTGCAATCTGCATTCAAACCACTGCAACACCGAGACCCCCCCTGCATTGTAGTCGCTGTCAATCTCCCTTTAGGCCTGGTAAATGTGTACACTCGTACAAGCCATAAGCATCTACAACCATGTTATTTCCTTCAAGAATACAGACAAGATCAGTTATTTCCCTCCTGCACAGTTGATTTGATGTTTTCCAGAGTAAAGAAATCTAAGATAATTGCTTTATGCTAAAAAACTCCTTCTAGACAGACACCATTTCCCAGAAAGATCTGCGATGACAGATTGAGACATGATAATGATAGCCACCCACATCTGCAAGACTAAATAGTGGTCAAACCCAGACTGACCAAAATAAGGCAAAAAGAACAATCAGAGCAAAAAAGAAATGATCCAACTATCATGCAATGGCTATAAAGGCTTTCCCAAGGTATGTTTTGGGTACTTGTTTTTTTGCTTCTTTTCCAGTGCGGTGAACTGAAGAGAAACCCACACGGAATGCACTTGATTTATCAAAGGGCCGGAAACCATATTCAACCAAATAACATGTGGCAGTGGCATTAAATAATTGTCTAATAGGAAACATATAGGACAAGCAATATGTTCTCTATTTATCAGAGGTAATATGGCAGTCACAGAGCCAGACATTATGTAAATCTTGGACACAGCGCTGTCTTACTACATCAATACCCGCCTACATGACAAGAGAGTTATTTTGATTGACATGCACGACGACCAACTGCAGTTCGGAACTCATGACCAAGTTGGACAATAACTTAAAATAAGGAATTTGTTAGAATGATAGTAGGCGACGGCTACTGCTTAAAGTAAATAGAACATCGTCCTGCCTATTGTCGCACATACTTGTAAGTGCCAATGCTAACAGCTAATGGAAATCAACAGTATCACTTCCGGATTGTCATCTTACAGGGGTATACGTATCAGACAGCACGAAGTTGCTTATGTGGTTCACACACTTTTTGACCTGTGCGTGCGTGAGGGAAATCAAGCAATGAATCATTGTTTAGTACACTGCATTGTAACACGCAAGATGAAAAAGAAAAAACAAGCTAATACTGTAATTTAGACTATTTCTCAAATATTTCCACAACCCTACTCAAAGCATCTTGCGATGCTGTTGGAGGGCCTTTAGACCCCGAGTTAAGAAGTTCTGCATTATTATGGGAAAGTGGAGGGAGATGGGAGACTATTCTGTATTTGTATCTCTATCTGGAGAGGGAAGTCGAGAGACAGGCAAACATTTGGGGGTCCGGGAGGCCAAACAAACCCAGATGTGTGAGCATGAGCAAGTAGAAGCCCTATATGTACAGTACAGTATTGTCAATGTGCCTTGACTTTCATACTCCCTTTTTCGCATCTTATCTCTATTTAAGCTCACTCTTTACTTCAAATAATTAACTCTCCAGGCAGGCAAGAAACAGCTTGAGGGTATAACAACTGCATCGTAAAAGCCACCATAAAGTGAGCACCCATGTATTCCATCACAGTGTAACGATGACATGTCTCACTGGGTTATGGACTATAGACACCTGTCATCTGTGCCCTGCCAGGCTTCTGCAAGCATTTGCATGTAGACACATGCCTGTAATGCTTATGTGTTCATTGTATTGTTATCATATAATTAACCTTTGCTTTCAATGACATGGATTGAGTATTTCTTAATTTCCACACATATCAACTTAGTTTTAAGAGGTCCAGTAAATCTCAAAATTGCCTCTTCGATACAGTACTGTACTGTACAGCGGCCTGTGTGAGTGCTCACATGTGCTTGTGTGAAAGAAAATCTAAACAGAATAAAAAGTGTCATGGTGTTTGGAGCATGGTAATTTTATGAAAACATGTGAGGCTGGGTAACCCAAGCTTATAGACACACTCTGTGGCTGGACGTCCTGTGGCTCTGGGCCGTGTGGGCTGGCAGTGAAGCAGGCCTCCTACTGCTACCAGAACCACTGTTACGCATGGCCTCGCAGACATGCTGCCTTAACAACTGCAACTGGAACTGCGCAACCATCTTGCTGTTGCTTTCTCCTCCAATAAGATACGCTTTTCACTTACTATTTAAGTCTTAAGTCTAACGTCTTAACCTTAGACATGTTAAGACATATGGGCCAACATGTCCACAAACTAGTCACATGCAGTACTGTAGCCTACTGTCTAAGCACAATCGCACAACTCAGTCAGTTGGTATATCTTCCAGTAAATTAGCCCATGCTACACAAAAATGCTAAAAGTGAAAGTGCTTAAAAAGTCTGTAGCAGCATAAGTCACATTAAATAAGCGTCAGCCTTTGATTTTGTGTGTGTTTAGGAGCTGCTGTGCTTATTGGGACAGTGTTTTGCGATGTACTACAAAAATATGTGCTTTTTACGGCCCGGCGGGGAGTCCCCCGTGTCATAGGCAACACTCTCATATTAGTTAGTGCAGCTGTTGAGCAGGACATGACTGTTGTTATCCTTCTGTCTGGGGGCTGCGGGGTTGTGGACACACACACATATGCACATGCACATGCACATGCACATGCACGCACACACACACACACACACACACACACACACACACACATTTATTTGGTAATTTGGTAACAATCAGCACATGCTGTATTTCACCAAGGGACACAAACAACACGTGATAACTTGATATGTTATTGAACAAATCGAGTGATTTATTTAGGATATTAGCATTACTATTAGATGTGCTTGTTGTCCAGTGTATTCCTTTCACAACTCCCATCTCTTCTATGTTTTTGCGTGTGTGTGTGTGCATGCGTGTGTGTGTGTAATGTTGGCATGGTGTCTGTCCTGTCTCAGTTTCGCTACAGTTGCTGCTGCTTCTCTGTGCGCTGGCATGCTTGGGGGCTGACATCACAGTCCAGAGGAGAGCACTGTGTCCTGCTGGACACACACACACACACACACGTGAAAACACACAAACAGGCAGATACATGTGAGGGAGAGAGGGGGTGTATTGGGTGAGTTATGGGGTCAGGGAGAGTGGTGGATGTAAACCATTCTGGTACAGGTGGAACATGTGAGATGAAGGATGGTGGCATGTTTGATAAGAACATTATAAATTCACATGATTATATGAGACACTCCTACTTTTTACCACACTTTAAAAGCGATGTTTAAGTTCTCCAGTCCTCTCCAGTTGTCTACTTAGACATGTGTTGACATGGATTATTTTGCTGAATGAATCTTCAGCTATGTGTAAGACTGGACTTACTTAGTGCTTATCAATCTGCTTCTAACACATTTAGACATTAGTATTGTTTTGTTATAAAATGTATAGCTTAATTTACCAGAATATTTGCGATGTCACTGGCAAACACTGTTAAAGCAAATGGAGCTCAAGAATGAGCAGTAATTCGTTTTTAGTTATATTTTTCTTTCCTTTGTCTGTCTGTCTTTTGAAAGCCCTGTCTGTTGTAACTCGTTTGCTATGACCTCACTCGAGGCAACCAGTGGCACTTCATTGGCACCAGGCAGTCGGTGACCTTCAAATGGCCTCTAACGGTTTGCTGGGAAATCACATATGGTTAGGTTTCCTGGCGTGTGTGTGTGTGTGTGTGTGTGTTTTCCAGGGTGGTAGGTCTGCCAGACACACTTGCAGATTTGGGTCTAAATTTGGCGCTACAGTTAATGCAAAGTCGGTCTGATTGCTGCAGCATACACTCTGGGACACACACACACACACACACACACCTCTGACTAAGGCTGTGTCCTTAAGACAAACGTGAAGATGATGACTTCATACTGAATGCGTATCCAACCCTGCTTGACATGGAAACAAAAAACCCTGCATCACACCCCCAGCCAAGCCAGGACCAGGCTTCAGAATGGGCTGCCCTGTCAGGTTTAATTCAGGGTGGATTTAATGTAAACGCTTCAGCCCATGGCTCTCAACATCTGTATGTGCCACAATGCATGGCTTTCAACAGAGCCATAAAGTAGCTGATTTCCCTGATTAGCCCTTTAATTAGACAGAGGAGGCAGTCGGCCTGTGATTTGTTGGAGGGAAATCCTTCATAGGGTTTTAGATACACCACCTCAGCTGGTCACCTGTGTCTGGATGCTGGCACCGGTTTACAATGCCGAGCTTTTAAGGTGGAGTCAGGGATGCTGGGGCAATATTGTTGATATTTAAATTAAACACCTTTCTCTTCGATGCCACAGGGTGTTCCCTCAGAAGTCTGCACCCTCTGCATTGAACACACATTGCCAGGGCTGGGATAGTGTTGTGTGGTGTGGTCTGCTCCACTTCCCATTTACAGAGTCATGGGGGCTGCGTAGAAACACCAGATTATTATTTTTAGCACGCACACAGAACGGACAGCTATCAGACTCTGAGGAAATATTCACAGAATTTGACTCCCAAAAAAAAGTTGATTCGCTCACAATCGAAGACGCCACCTTTAATTTCTTCTCCCCCCCTTCTTTTGTCATTCTCTCTCTATCATTCTCTCTCATCGCAGACACCTTCCAGTACCTTCTGTCCTTTTCCCAGGGCCACCTCAGCTCGCTGCTGGAGGGGAGCTACCCCAGCGTGTCACGCCAGGCCCTGCCGCACGTCAACCAGCTCTTCTCCTCGCTGTCGCTGTACCTGCGGGGGCACAACACCTCCGTGGAGACGGCGGCCCACCAGTTCTTCGACCAGCTCTTCCCGCTAGTCTATACGCGGCTGGTGCGCCCCGGCGCCGAGACGGGCGGCTGGGGGGCCACGGCCACCGAGCGGAGCGAGTGCCTTCGCATGACCCGCCAGGACGTCAGCCCCTTCGGGCCTCACCCGACATCCATGGCCCAGGAGCTGACGGAGGCCCTGGGGGCCGGCCGCCAGCTCGGCCTGGCCCTGAGCGTGGGCTCAGAGGTGGTGAACGCCACGGAGCACGTGGCCATCAGCAGGGAGTGTTCCAGGGGTCTGGCCAGGATGACGTACTGCCCACACTGCCGGGGCCTGACGCTGATCAAGCCCTGCCTGGGGTACTGCCTCAACATGTTGAGGGGGTGCCTGGCCAGCTTGGTGCAGCTGGACCAGCCGTGGAGAGATTACGCGAGCCTGCTGGACCGGCTCACCCACGCCGTGGCCAGCCATCACAGCCTGGAGCTGGCTCTGCTGGGGGTCAGGGGTCACGTCAACCAGGCCTTGCTGTACGCACAGCTGCACGGGCCGCTCATCACCGCCACCGTGAGTACACACGTCATGCAGAATCCACTGCGACTGAAATGTCGCTATTGGAGTTAATTAATCTATTAATTAATTATCTATTGGGAAATTATTCTCAATCTCCTATTCTTCTTGGCTTTGTTGAAATGCAGGCTTTACAGTACGTTTATTTTTTTAAGTGAGTTAAACACATTTTTACAGAAGGGAGACTTGTCAGCGAGGATCTCATAAAATAGCGTTCGTATTCTTGTGTTTAGTGTGTACTGCTACAGAGGGACATAAAGACAAGGAATTCATATATTTCTGTTACGGTTTTATTGATTGGCTGTTCTGGATATGTTTTCTTCATGTTCACGTAAAAGTGAATTCGATAAACAAAAAACCCATTTAGAACTAAAGGCAAACTGAAGAGGACATTTTCTAAACATTTGAACCGCTGAAGTATACACTGAAACATGCAGCTAATGTGTTTACATTAATAGTTGCGGAGTCACTGCCACTCTGTCACTCTTTATAAAACATTTTGTTGTAGAGGTAAATGGGATTGCATTCTCCTGTAAGGCGGAGATTAGGTGGTGCTCAGGACACATTTACTGTAACTGGGCAGCTTTCTGTCCAGAAAAAAATAAAATTGTTGCTATGAGTGTTAACCAAATATTTACAACATGGCTGGCTATGTCGAGTGTACACTAAATATAATGATATTACTTTAACAAGGCAATAATATACTGTTTGTTTGTAATGGGAAATGTGTAGCATGAGTGTTTACATGATTGTAAGACACATACACACACACACATGCACACACACACGCACACACACCTACACACGCACACCTACACACACACACACGCACACGCATGCACACACTAAAGTTCTAGTTGTCTAACTAAAGCACTAATGTGTGATCTACTATGTTGTGATCTACTGCATTACATTGAAATAACGCAGGGATATCCTGTGGCTGCCAGGCTTGTAGCTCTATACCCAGTACAGCTATGCAGAGAGCGTCCACACTCTGGCGGCCTGTTTTGATGTGTGCGTGCGTGCGTGCGTATGTGTGCGTGTCTGTGTGTGCGTGTCTGTGTGTGTGTGCATGCCTGCTTAGTATTCACGGGGTAGCAGGCTGGCCTGTAGCTGGGCACCCATTGCAGCCACAAGTAGGACAGAAGTGAATGGGTTCCAGCCTGGCCATACAAACTGGACCCAGCCAGCTGGAAGAAAGAGCCCAGGGAACTGCCTCTAGACACGGAGGAGGCTACCAACCAGATACTGGTGGCTAGTGTTGCACGTATATGGCTGCTGACACCCAGGCATAGCCTACATGCACTGTAAAATCAAATAATACATCACTGGAGCCATGCAGGCCCCTTGTGGCTAGGCTAACCCTGAACCGATGGCCTTTTAAAATTGCTGCTGTATCTTTACGGGGCTACAGCCGCCCATACACAGGCATTTTAAAGGCTTCAACGCACGACTACTGTGTCAGCGCAATGACCCCACACACACACGCACACACCTGCAAACACACGCGGACACACGCACGCACACACACACAAACCCACGCACACACACTTTTCCCCTTTTCCCCCCTTTCTAAACCCCATATACTGTACACACAAGTTCACACACACACACACACACACACACAAACTCACTTGGGACCTAAAGAATAACACCTCAGTCTCACATTCCATAATTTCCCCATAATGTGTCTTTCTGCCTCACGTGTTGAAGCAAATGAAAGAGCATAGTCGTAATAGTGCTGTTTAACACCACTCTCCCTCAGAAGAGCAAACAAACGATGTTAATTTCTTCCTCTACTGTCTGCCGGCTCAGAGTATTAGTTGCCATTAAATACATTGTTGTGACAGTGTGGTTTTTGCACCGGGATGTTATCCCAAACCATTCTGCGGTCATACTCCCTCTTACTCAGCAGGCAGCAGTCAATGCTACTGCACGAACACTAGAACGTAAGGCACACCGTCTTAGGCTGCGACACACACACACACACTCACACACACACAATATATACAGGTATCAGATTTTTAGGAGTCCAGTAAGGGCCTGTATATGTGCAGGCCCACCCTGTGACAATACCAGCGCAGCGCGTGCGAGGATGTGCAGGCGTCTGAAAGGGGACCATTGATAGCCTTGCGGGGCAGCGGTATAGGACCAACTCTGCCTTAACACATTCCAGCGCTTATTGAGATGGAGCGTGAACGTGCGTTGAGGGGAAGTCTCGGTTGGCCGCGGTTATTAGAGGAGAGGCCGGCGGCCGGGGCTAGCTTGAGTAGACAATTAGGAGCAAACGTAGAGGAAATAAACAGTGAAAATGGCAGCTCTTATTGGGACCCAGGTGGTGGGTTCGTGTGCCACTGTGGGGGTTTAGGCTGGCTGAATGTGGCCCTGTGGAAGCTGTAGGGGGAGCCTCTCCCTCCCTCTGCGTCAACTAAGTTTAGGAGGTCACAGACCTGCGTTTTATTGACTGAGCTGTAATAGTGACATGGCTCATATGACCTGGAGTTTCTACCGCAGTTAATGTTGTTAGGGGATGGATACACAGATTCACATGCAAGCATGTCACACTAGAATATGAATATGAAAAAATAAAAGAAGAAATAATAATACAAATATGAGTTTTTTTTAATTGGGTTTGTGTGTGTGTGAGGATTAAATGTGGTTACTGTAAATGTGACCACACTTTGCCAGCTGACTATAAGATTTGCTTTGCTTTTCATGTAAGTCTGGGAACTCTCAATACTAGTCAGGTGAGTAGTATCAGGTAAATGGTCCAATTTGAACTAATCAGAGGAACAGCAGTTTGTGATTTCCCAACACAGGCACTCACTGATGACTGGGCCACCATCAGAACAAGATCCACATGGGGGTGATATTATGAACACTTGCTATTGTTGTTGGCACCAACTGAACCTCCCACCAGAATGCTGATTGGTGGGTGGGTCTCTTAAATTTAAAGTTCCCAGGTTGATAAAGCAAAATTGGCAAATTTTGGAGGCGGAGTTTAGAATGTCAGGGTTTAACCAGGCAAGTGGTCGGACTCTCTCACTCATGCCATTGTCTGGCTGTGAGAAAATAGCAACTGTGGTCCAGATTAGGGTATCTTATACTGTATGCTGGTCTACCTTATCCGCTAGTTGGTTTTAGCCTGGTTTCTCATTACAGTCTTATGAAGGAATGCTAATAGCAGCCTGGGCCTTTAGATAATGGAAACAAGGGCGAGCAGGGATGGCTGGAGGCTTTCCACTCACCGCGGCTGCACCTCAATAGGCTGGAGCGCCTTTCTCTGCCGCGCCACCGCTTTCCCTCCAGCCCGCAATAAAATCAAGCAGCCTCACTGGTGTGTAAACAAACTTGGTTGTCATCACACTTTCACTCTGAACCCCCCTCCCCTGTGATTCTTTGCAATCCTTGCATTTTCAGACAAGTGTGCTGCAGAAGCGGGCCAGGCAAGGGAGAAGAGAGAGGTTTCATGAGCTTGTTAAGATGCATGCTTGTATCAACGCCCAAGCATGCCATTAGAGGTCACCTCATAATAACGGATTAGTTACACCGCACAGACACGGACCTATGGCCAAATGTGCCAGTCTGTCTATCTAATGTTTGAGATTGCCACTTGGAGAATGCTGGCCGAGCCTTAATATGTTCTGCTGCTGGCCTCTCCGTACGACGCCTGAGACATCTTTCTGAGTAGCGTGCCTGCGTGCGTGCGCTGGCGTGTGTGTGTGTGTGTGTGTGTGTGCGTGTCTGTGTATGTGCGTGCCTTTTGGCAGTGAGGTCTCGCCCCACCCCCCCGCCCCTCCAGACCATCTGACTCAGCATGAGTGAGTCTCCATTAGCTAATGATGCTATAGGCTCAACCTCTACACCCCCCATCTCTCCCCTTCCCTTGCTTTATGCTGCTGCCCCATTTCTAATATTGTGATGATACACACCGGCCCTCAACTCTCTGCACAAACACACACACACACACACACACACACACACACACACACCAGAACCCCCCCCGTCCCCGCGCCACACACACCACCACCACCCCACCATTATGCGCTTGAATGGAAATACTGCAGCGACCGTGAGCAATCACCATATGATTGATTGCCTTGTCATTAAATTCAGATTTGAAAATAACGCAACATTGTTGGGTTTATTATTTCTACGTATGGCCCATGACCCGGACGACATGAATCATGTAACTTCAGAAATTGCGTCACCGTTCAGATATGCATGTTGATCATATGTCGATGAGAGGTTTTCAGCAGGGAGACTAAGCAATGTGATGATGATCTGGTGCCTGCCTTTTCTAGCTGTCTTGGCTTTGATAAAAGAGTATGGACGTATTGTCTCCTACTGGGACACGCTCACTTTAACACATACGCTTTTATAATAGAGTATAGCATTAGAATTGTATAAACGTAACACTCCTTGTTTTGCTATGGTTGTGTCATGTTCTGCTTGCTGTCAGTATTTGGAATTGCTTTGGAATGTCTGATTTGCAAGTGAATGGAACATGAAGAATTACAGTACCATTGAGAATGAGTGATAGGAGTTACACAACTACCACTTTTCCACTAAAGTTAAATGGTGGAAGAGATGGAATGATGGAGTAGCAAAGTTTATGATTGACAGGAGCAGATACAAAAAACAATTAAACATCTGCATCCTGAGTTTATAATGACCTGGGAAACTTCTGCCAACTGCAAATTGTACTCTACACATTAGTGCTTCCTTTTCGGTATTGGTTTGGTTGGTAGGCTACAATAAGCACTTTTTCAAACCAACTCAAATGACTTTGGTAGTGTACACACTTCTGATAGTAATGCATCACGTTTAAAAACAACTTGATGTACGTTGTAATGTCATTCATGCTAACCAAACTATGCTGATCAATCTGCTTGATAGATGATACCATACTTTCAACCACATTGTCTGTCTGAGGTACAACGCAGATACACAGTAACAAGATATTAGAGGTATGTAGCAATGCAAAATCCCTGCATTAACATGCCAACTCTGGTCTTCCACCATACAAACAGCTCTCATGTGACATACTCTTTCCGTCCAAAGCGAGAGTGATACTTCTCTAGTCCTGGCCCTCTTGTTCACCACCATGCGATATCCATACTCCCTACCTCCTTCCCCTCCCCCCCTACCCTTTCTGTCAGGCTATAAATAGCTCCTGCCAGGCCTTAGTGTCATCATTAACCCACAGCCTCACCTGATGTCTATCACACATTGTAACGGCAAAACGTGTTCCTTTTGTTTGTCCTATTTGACTTCGACTGGAGCTGGGTGAAAATATGCTATTGTTTTTGCTTTTACATTTATTAGGGAAATAAAACACAGCAATAATAATATACATCACAGTGCCTGCCCATGTGAATGACAGTGACCGCTCGCTCCAGTCAGCCCCTGGCCCACGCCAAAGCACCTTCTTTCATAATAGTCCTCCAGAGAGACACACTCAGACCAACATAAATACACAATAAATCACTAAACCCAATGTGATTAACACAATTATCCAATCCATGTTGTTAATATACAGTACAGCTAATATACAGGATTATAACATAACGTGGAAAACTAATGTTCACAGAATAATGGCTCTAATGCATGCACGCGCACACACACACACACACACACACACACACAAGCACACACAAACACACACACAGTATACTTTTCATTTTCCACTGAACATCCACTGTTACAGTAATGAGTAATCATGCTAATTAAAGAAGTGTGTATTTGTATGCCCACTAGGGGGAGGATAAAATAAAAGCCACCCAACACCTCCAAAATTGTGTACATTAAATAGACCACAGCAGGCCCAAAATAGTGTTTTAACATAATATCATGATACAATTTGCAATTTGCCCTCAACACACCAGCGAGGCCCATATCCAGTGGTCTAATGCTTTGCTTCTCAATCTGTGTGTGTGCGAGCATGCATCCTGTGCATGTGTGTGTTTCTGATATTTTATCTAGCGTACACCAGACAGGGTAATGATGGGATAATTTGACCTCCATTTTTCTCACTTACTGGTTCCTTCACTGTCACGGTGGCATTAAGTCTGTCTCCTCTATGTCTTCCTGAGGCCACATCATCTCTGTGCAATGCCATTTAATTTGTTTACAGATATGCGCTGGGCAGGGGGGCAATCGATGTCAACAAAATCCGAAGCAGCATTCATTAACAGTGAAATGCCAAAAGCCACTTTTTTTTTTTTGGATCATCTGTGAATGATTTAATCAGGGTAAACAAGCTTCAGCGCCGGGAGAGTATCGCAATGTTCTGACTGGGAGCCTCAAGGACTTATGCCTGTGATATACGAGGGTCTCTGTCTCTCTCTTTAATTAGCACTGACATAATTTGGAAGAGTGAGATAGAGAGGGGGGGAGGAGAGAGAGACTGAAAAGGAAAAAGAGTAGTTAGGGCCTGGAGAGTCGTAGATATAGAGGGCAGAGTGGAGGAGGACAAATCTATTGACATGATTTCCTGCTCGAAGGAGTTGGGTAGACATCATAAATCAACTACCGCTACACTAATTTAGGTTGTTAATGACATGGTGTTTCACAATCCAAACTGCTTATTTGAAACCATTGCTTCAGCTATAATACTACTGTACTTCAAATCTAAATTATACATGTGAATGTGCACAGTGTGCACACACAATTCCCTAAAACGATCTGTATACCTCAGGTTTTCATTTGTTATTTTATAATCTGCCAATGTTTATCTAATCTAACGTAACCCAATCGAGAAGAAAGCACATTCTGTAGCACAATTGGCTTGTGGCGTTTCGTGAGGACGTTCTGTATCATCGCAGCTTAGCGGAAATTAAAATATATTGCCTCACTTTGGGTGGAAATTGATTTTTGCAAGGGTAAAAGGGTAATATTTCAGGAGAAATATGATTTGAGAAAGTCGTCGTTTGACAGAGCAAGGACTGTGGTTGGATAATGGTCGCTATAAGTAGGCCTCAGAGAGCAACCTACGGTCTGTATGAAGATGTGGAGGATTTGCAGTACTGTGCTTCCCGCTACACCATAGAAAATAGTATACATAGACATAAGGGTACTATTGGACTATAATAATTATGGCTGTGCAGCAACGCCTTGGGTGAGTTATACGGTACTCTATGTTCAAAATTATTAAATTCAGATGGGACCCAAAGCTGGAGTCCATTCAGGCTGTTCCGTGTAAGAGCTAATGGGACTATAAGTGAACACAGTCCCCATGCTTTGACTAAATATTTACTATTGTTCCAACATTTTGTGGATAGTTTTACCCAAGGTCTTACTTATATCATAATGTCAGTTTTGTGGCTGTTTGTATTTTATTCTAGCACAAAATTCTGCAGTAGGACAAGATTAATAAAAGGCAGGGTTGTACACTCTTCTGAGTTCTACGCTACTAAATTCCTAAAGGAGCAGGCTGATGTTTGTATTTTATTGAGGCTGTCACCTTTGGTCAGATTTGGCAAACACAACACTGTTCCCAGGGTTCAATCTCAGTGGGACTAGATGGACCTTCAGCGCATGTCTGTGTGTGTGTGTGTGCAATTGTGTGTGCGTGTGTGTGTGTGTATGTGTGCGTGTGCGCACCCACACTTGTTTGTGTGGTGTGCATGCAATGCACATACACAACATTCTGCAAACATTCTAACTTGGCGCTGGACAAAGGGGGGTCTTCACTGATGCATCCCCTTTGCCCTCTCTCTTGTGTTCATCCCTCTACCCACAATGCAATGCGCCCCAGGAGGATGGGGGCGCTGAGAAAGTTACCCCGGGTCTTCTCTGCCTAATCCCTCGATAAATAAACAGGGAGGACAGACCACCGCTACATTCTGTAAGACAATACTCCCAGAGAGGAAAGATGGTCCTGTTGAGAACCCCCACCCCCCTCTAACACACACACACACACACACACACACACGCACACACACACACACACACACACCCCCACGCACGCACGCACCCGCGCACACACACACTCACAAAAAATAAAAACAAAACAAGCACAGCAAATCCACTAAAATAAAAGCAGCACATGCACAGCTAATCCACTCTAGCTCACTACGGCCCAGAGCGTTAGAAATCGTACCTCCCTGCGCTTATAAGTGCATGCATGCCTGTATTTCCCCACAGAGTTACAATCCCAGTGCCTGCATCTCTTCCATGTAACCCCTACCCTCTCCACCCTCGGGCAATCACATAAGGAATGCCTCACACGAAATTGCTGAAATGGTAAAGGTATAACAAGGTCAAACAGGTGGTTCAGTCGTCCACGCACACATGCACACACACACACACACGCACACATGCACACACACGCACACAGTCACACTCACACACGCACACATGCAAACACACACACACGCACACGGTCACACTCACACTCAAGCTATATTCATGGGTGGGATTTCCATTCTCATGCATCAGGTTGGGAGATAATTGATTTACAGTGACAGTTTAGTCCATGTCATTACTCAAGCTGTCATCTGATTGGTTACCAGGATTATGTGCCCCTAAATTCAAGACTATCCAATCTTGTGTCTGTTCTGTGATCCTATCAGATCCTGTCCCTGTTCTTCAAGTGGGTCCATCGTTTGGATGGTGTTTATTTTTTGCTACGATGAGGTTGTGTTCAGTTTACATAGTTGCGTGTGTAGTTAGGCGTGGGACTGTGTGAACACGTTATTGTTTTGACATGTAGGGCGCTCTCTATCTCCAGGCCTCTTTAAAACTGGCCAGTTATTAACCTGCTGTAAACACACTTTTGTTAGAATTTGGGGATAGCACAAACAGAACTGCTAGTGACCTCCTGGGTGCTCATATTTTCAGCGAAAGTTTACATTGTATTCCCATAAAAATAGAAACCTATCATAGAGATGAAAAGGCGAGCTATGGCACTTAAGGCGGCCTCTTCGCTAAAGTTCACAATGACGGGAAAACGTGCACTAATCCAACTTTGACAGTGACTAGCGTGCGATAATCCACTTTGTCATTGTCTGAAATAACATTACTGTGGTCCACAGTAAAATATGCTATGTTCTGCAAACCCAAGGACCATTGGAGAAGTACAGTATATGATTACATTAAATATTTATAATAAAAAAAACAATAATTTGTTAATGGACTAAAGCAGCAATAAAGTTCAGTACTGGCATTCATACAGTACATAATGATATTGGCTGCATTTCTTCCGACGATACTAATCTGACCGTGTGTTTTGAGAATGAAGGATGTCTTTGAAAACGTCTGGCCTCTGACACACAAAGCACATCTGTGGTTATTATTACAGCCAATATGGGCCCTGCCCTCTGTACACCTGCTCTGTCTTCCAACCTGACCACTGACAACCACACCCCTCCCAACATTGCCTGGATGTGACTTAAGGCTCTTTGTTGTCCTAAATGGATCCACCAGTCAGTGTGTATGTGTGTTTGGAACTGTGTTGCACATGTAGTACTTTAAAACTTTGGCTGCTACTCATTAAAAAAAAGTTGTTTTACGTTTTTATATTGAAATTGTATATATTATTAGAAATAACTCTGTGTGTGGTCTGTTTTTTCTATTATGCCTTTAAATAAATCTGCATTTCTATTAGCGGTCCTTAGTAGTTATACAATATTACATGCATTTGTCTATGTTTTATCATTTCTTTAGTTTGTATAAATTATACAAACTTGTATTTTTGTCAACATCTAGGTATCTGTTTTGATTGAAGTTAAATTCATTACTGACGGGAAGAAACAAAGTAGTAAACATCTAAACTACAAGCAAAATTAAACAGCAAACATATTGTATACATTGTAATATACACTACAACACAACTATATACTACAATACCAAAAGCAAACTGTATTATTTCTCTAGAAACATTACAATAATATATTATTCATATATTAGAATCATTTTTTCTTATATATGCTACAAAGTCACAGCAAGCCATTTTTATACACAAGCAAAAACATCTCCACTGCTGACTAGTCCAGAAAATTGAGTTAGTGTGCTTGTATTCATTCTGCTTGTAATTGATTTATTAACACACAGGTTTGTACAGGTTTGGATGGTAAAATAAATCAGCATAGATGTGTATGGAAACATCAGGCCTTGGGTAGTGACTTTTTGGCTGAGCAATTTTCTTCTGCTTTTTACATACAGTATATGCTTACTTGGCAGCACAGTCAATGCTGCCAAGGACCCATCGATATAAAGCACAGAACTGTCTGGAACTTACAGAATATCCTCGAGAAGCCATAAACACTTTTATAAAGTTTGATCAGTAGTACAACAGTAGTACAGTTTGTTGTTAGGTATATGTATAGAGCATGCACAAAGTTGAGAAGCACTGTTTATATTGCAGCTTAGACATGATGCCACCTTCCATGTTCTTTCCTGGTCATAATGTATTCTCTGTGTGTGTGCGTGTGTGCGTGTGTGTGTGTGTGTGTGTGTGTGTGTGGCATGTGTGGTGTTAGCACAACAACATGTGTAATTTATAAGTCCAGAGGGTGTTCTGGTTAATGCAATAAAACAACCATACCCGTGCCGATATTCTACCCCTAGAGAGAGAGTGTGTGTGTGTGTGTGTGCGTGTGTGTGTGTGTTGGGGGAGGGGGGTAGTTGGACAGGAGGAAGGGAAAGGAAAGGAAATGAATGGAAAGAAGAGGACTTGTGTGAGGTAATGCAAACACATTGATGGAGAGGCTCCATATAATATAATAATAAACCTTAATTTAACCAGGAAGGCTCTTGAGATTAACACGCTCTTTTTGAAGAGCGTCCCAGTCAGGTGGGTATCAGAAGTACTAGATCTTTAACGAGAGCGGTGCAGGACGTTGTGGTCATCAAGCAGATCCCGGACTGGCCACGTTGTGTCAGTGACAGTAGTGCTGGGAAATATCTGGCTGCCATGTAAAAAGCTCACTTTTAAACTCTGTTTATAGGGCACATGTGATGATAGTCTATTTACAGCAGGGCTGGCATATGGACCCCAACTGAGACGAGTTTTGTGACTGTTAACTCATATTTCGTCTGCTTCCAGGATTACTTCGCTAACATCTTTTCAGCATGTGGGGGACACACATAAACCCGCACACACTTTCCGATGCCTTTCCATATGGAGTGGGTCTGTGTGTTTACGTTGGTGCATTCCTTTGTTTTAGAGCCCTCTCAAGTGCTCCTAAACACCTCAGCTGTGGAGGCAGGATGTAGATTGACGGGGTTTGATGTTGCCACCCACATCTTTTTTTGTTATTTTTGGTGTACATTTGTTAGTCAAACATTCTGCTAACTAACGCAGGTCAACGTTGCGCTTACTCTCATCCACGCTGGCACCAAACGCCTGGCCTTTTTTTGTACCTCACGACCAGTTAAGGTAAGAGGGCTGTCTTCATCGACCCTCTGTTCAATGACGTCATAAAACAGAATCATGGGTTCAGTTCACTGGTGAAATAAGTGGATGATACCGGTAAATAGTTATATTGGATGCCCAGCTGTGATGGAATGGCTCTTTTATCCAGATGAAGCAGCGACATAGACCGATCCCGTTAAGGAGCTCCTCAGAGTCCATCCAGCACGCTGGAGCCATTAGACGCTCTCCGTCTCCCCCGGCTAATTGAGGACCTCTTAATAACCCGGCCCTGAGGCTTTTAAGCCAATGAGATGCCATCGATTATGTGTCTGTGTTTGAGGTACCCAGCTCTTTATTCTCATGACCCCTAGCGTCTTCTCTACACAGCTGGCCATGATGGTCTGGAGATTGTCAGCGTGGCCTGTTCAGTCTCTCCATCAAGTCCGCTGTCTCCCTCACTGTCTCTGTTAGTGTGTGTGTGTGTGTGTGTGTGTGTGTGTGTGTGTGTGTGTGTGTGTGCGTGCGTATGTCTTTGAGGTGGAGAGTTTTAAGTGCCTACAGGCTCGCGTCAATAAATCACTCAACACTGCCATTTCTGTCTTCGCCCCACCCCATCTCCCTTCTTTGTGGTTTTAAAAACCTGCTGTATGTATTTACACTGGAACCATGTTGCCGGGTCGCCCGTGCACCCTATTGAAACTCCATAAAGCCCCGATCACACCGAGACGTGCCGCCGGTGCCAAAGAGAACGGCTGCCTGGGCCAACTGTCACATCGACGAACAGCGCCACTTTTCAACTTTTATGCGCGTCTAAAAAACGCGAAGCGCGGCTTCATACAAAGCGCATGCCAGTCACGCTGTACCATAGGAAACAATGCTTTTGCTTGTGACGCATTTTGCTAGCAACGCGTTTTGCTAGCGACGCGTTTCTAGCGACGTGTTTCTAGGCTTGTGTGTGATTGGGACCTAATACTGTATGTATACTGCATGTCTATCACATTAACAGGCAAGCAGCAATGCTAGTTTGTGACATGAAATGTAAAGACGTTGTAGACGTGAATGTGCAAAGGTCAATAGGTCATTTACCTCCGCGTGTTTCTGCTTGTGTGCACATGCGTGCAAGGGTGTTGCGCTCAAGTACCCAGCCATCCTTTACACACCCCTGGCCATGACTCCAAGCTGCCAGCTTATGTGTTTCACAGCTGTGTACGTGTGTGTGTGTGTGTGTGTGCGTGCGCGCGCGTGTGTGTGGGTTTTCCACAGGTGGACAAGGTGTGTGGTCTGTCTACCAGGGAATCTGCCAGCTTGCGTCCGACGAGCCCCGAGGTCACGACCTTCACCATGACATCATCCAACCTCCCCCCATCTGCACCCCCCGCCCTGGGGCAGCTAGCTCACCTGAGGCGGTAAGGCCCGTCAAGGGACTGTGACCGTGCTGGCACTGGTACACAGCGGCTTATGTGTGTTGGTGTTGGGTTGGGTCTGTGCTATCTGGCAGGAGTGGGCCCCAGGAGGACAGCACACATCCAGATTGTCACTAAGAGGATTTAAACATGATGAAAACTGACCGATTGTAAAGGACACAGCCACAATGATTGGCTACTGTTTCTGTATTCACAAATATCACCACCTCTCTCTCTCTCTCTCTCTCTCTCTCTCTCTCTCTGTCTCTCTCTCTCTGTCTCTCTTTCTCCGGCACACGGGCTGGACAAGGCAATACATTATGCACACGCGCACACACACACCCACACATGCACCCATGCATACACACACACACACACACACACACACAGAAACACACACACACAGAGTCAGCGCTAGAGAGGATGTTGTGCTTGGCATGGCTTGTCCATGCCTCCCACCCAGCTTCTGAAGCATCCAACAACGTCCTACACGCACACACACACACACACACACACGCACGCACGCACGCACGCACACACACACGCACACACACACACACACACACACACACACACGTCCTCCCTTTCCCAGTGCCCACAGCAGCTGGCATTGAGGTGACGGTGACGGGAAGGTCAGCGAGAGGAAGGATTTCAAATCGTGTGTGGGGAAGGGGGGGGGGGGCCGAGAAGGGACGGGGGCGGGGCAGTCGTTGTTCTTAATGGACCAACAATATCCTGTTTACCCAGACAGCAAAATACCACTAGTTCTACCCACCTCAGCTGCCCACCACTTGGCCACCTCAGATGAAATAACACGCGCACACACACACACACACACACACACACACACACACAAACGCGCACGCCCCACTGGTGCCAGCCGAGCTACCCTGGCACTGCCACCATCATTCACGTCAACATAGCCCAACATTAGCGAGCCGTCGCCAGCCCCCTACCCAAGCACATGTGGGCCCTGGCCACTTCAGAGAGATTACAGCCTCCCAGAGTGGTAAAGAGAGACTTGTACTCTCCTGGAAAATGTGGAACATGATAGGGTAGGCTAACCAAGCGTTAATATTTAATTTTACTGGACGTTAAAAGCGAGGAATTGCTTTTCTGGTAAACTTTGATTTGTCTCTCTCTCTCTCTTACAGAGCACACAGTGTGAGATGAAAGTTCGGCCCATATGCCCAAATGTTTTATTCAAAAGTGTGTTTTGGGTTCACCGACTACACAGTGTATACAGTGCATGCACTATATTTGGTATTGTCTTCCATGTGTGTTTTTGTAACTGGTGCGGTGTGAGCGATGGCAGGCTGGATTCTCGGTGGCCTGGCCAATGGTCTCTGCATGTGCATGACACGTCTCATCTCTTACAGGTTCAACTGACTGTCTTCTTTCTTCCCCGTGTGTCTTGTTGTGCCATCCCATTGTTCCTTTTCTATTTCTCTTATCCCCACTTTCACTTCCCTGCAACCTCCTTGCTTGCCAAAAAACACACACGCTCCCCCTAGGACTCCATCTCCCATCATGTCCAGCTCCTTCCCTCTGACACCGTCAAAGAGCAATAAACAAAACAGTCTGAGAAAGATTGCTAGGTAAGCATTGATCCAAGGAGTCCCTCTTTAGTCCTCCACTGACGTTTTAAAGGGTGCATAAACAATCCAGAAAGGATGTAGGGTTCCTTTCATTGTTGTATAGCCTTGCAGGAAGCTATTTATGATTGGCTTTGTTTTACATATCGGTCTGAGAGCCAGGTGGGGGCTATTAGATGTCAATCAAATAATTAGCATGCTATAGAAGCACCTTCAATCAGAGCAAGTGCCAAGTGGTGGAACAAGGCCTTTGCTGTTGACATTTACCAAACGACCTACCTGAATGCTAATTGTTTGGTTCAGTTTCACATGAGAGTTCTCAGATATGTAAAGCGAATCAATTGTAGAGGCGCAGCTATCTACTGTATTTCAGGATGGCTTAACCTTTCTGTTTTCTGTTTTTATAGTATGCTTTTTACCTGTGTTTTTGCTGTTTAAATTACTCTTCTGGTCTGCTTTGGTGACTTTCATTGTTTGACCACGGAGAGAGAAAGATCCACCTCAACAGGTGGATCTGTTGATCCACCTGTTAATCATTACATCGATTAGACCATTACAAAGTACCACCTCTGCAGCAAGAATCGACATAATGTTTATGAAGCATAGTTAAGGAACCATCATTTGCCAAAAGCTCCTTCAGAAGGGAAAAATAAGCTCCTGGAACTAAAAAGTTCTGGGTTCCTACTATAGTAGTACTATAGTTGGAAAAGGTGGAAAATGTGCCTCTCCAAAATTCGTTCTCCCTCTCTCTTTGTGTGTGACAGCTCTTGTTAGTGTCAGACAGGATGTTTGTGTTAGAGTGTTGACCATTAACTATGTCTGTAGGATTAACCCTTACAGAAGGATTCCTCTTTTGTTTTGTACACTGTCCTTCTGATGAGGGCTTTCACGCAATGTCAGTTGGCAGCTTTGACGGATGGGGTCCTGACTCAGCTTGTCGCCCTGACAGCCTCTCCTTTATAAGCTGCTTCATCTCCCGGGTGGCCACAACATAGTGCATGCCTGTTTATACTTTTGTCAGACAAATTGACAATGTCTAAATTTATAACATGTGTCTGCAGATCTGGTGAACTGAGTTAAATGCCACATGGCTGAATTGAGGGCGCAATGCGCTGACCTGGGAGAAATGTGCTGACCTAGATTAAATGGTCAGACATTTCCAGCAAGGTGTACTAACCAGGTTCAGAAAATATGTGTTTGCTCCACATATGTACTAACCGAGCAGATTTCACTAGTTCCAGTAACAAGATAGAGTTTAGGATTTGCCATGGTGGCACAAACATACTTTTCTGCACCTGGCATATCTGTGGAAAGTATGGTACCTACCTATCAGGCGTGACATGAAATATGAGTGATGCATGCTAATTAGAATAGTTTCATTCATAATGTATAAGCCATCAATTTAATTGACTACTCTGACACTGCAAAACCTTCCATTGCATTGTTTGACAAGTAGTCACACACAACAGTAACCCATTAAACCTAACCAACACTAACCCCATGGTATAAGATGCTTGCTTAAAAAGAAGAGGTAACACTTTATTTGAAATGTGTTCATTAAGACTGACATAACACTGTCATAGCCATGACACGACACCTGTCATGAACCTTAATGAATGTTTATGACGTATAATGTTGTCATTAGCTGTAATTCGGTAAAAATAATGTTTAATGTTTAATTTTGCCTTGGTTAATGTCAAGTTGTCATGACAGACAGATCCCAAACAATGTCAACTTGACATGAGAGGAGGTGGCACCTAGCCATAAACATTCATTAAGGTGCATGACAGGTCTTGTGTCATGGCTGTGACAGTGTTATGTCAGTCTTAATTAACAAACTTTAAATAAAGTTTTACCAAAGAAGACAGTACGATAATGTTTGTATTTTTATTTTCTCATTCCAAATAATAGAGGTTGAAAAATTACCTCCACGAACTTAAAGTCCTAACAAGCTATTTATTCCAACAAAGCATCACGAGGGAAGGAATGTAATGATTAATATTAAGCAGCTTAAGACATTGGAGCAAATACCCGTTTCCCCTTTACCCATCCTTTTAAAAGCAAATATTAAATAAAAACTTAAATACGATGCCAGTTATGTCTGTACCAGTGTGTAAGTACATACAGTGTATCCCCTCATATCTCCCCATTGGTATGTCTCCACAGGGAGTTCCTGACATACCTGAAGCGTTACAAGTCCTTCTTCGGGGTTCTGCCAGAGATGCTGTGCGAAGCACAGAGCGCCTCGGAAGACTCCACCTGCTGGAATGGAGACGACGTCGTGGAGCGGTAAGAGCTCAGGCTGGAGAATGAATGAATGACAACTGAAATGAATGTGGCAGTCCTCATCAGCAGGACCAGGGAATTAACCACAACATACATTGACCACCCACTCCACGTAATTGTGCAATCCTACAGCAGCCTGTCAGAATAACCACCAGGCTACCGTGTAATAAAGCCTGTAGCGGACTGTACTGTGAAGGACTGCTCGTCAGTGTCAGAGAGACAGCCAAGCAATGCATGCTATGAGCCAGACCATACCGGGCCAGGCCAGCGACACCTGGGGATTTGAGCTTCCATGTTGTGGGCGTTTTGAACCACTTTTTGCAAACGTCTCTGTAATAGGGAGAGTCCATGTCTGCGTGTGGTTTGTGTTTGTCTCTTGTGTAGCTGGGCCCAATCAGCATGGGAACGAGGAAGTGATTGAAAACATCTCTGTGTCTAGCGAACACACCCGAACGCGAAGCATGCAGACCGAAAAAATGCTCGTTTCTCTTCATGGAGTGATTATGCTGATGTGTGTGTGCGTGTGAGTTTGCGTGTGCGAGTGTGTGTGTGCGTGTGTGTGAGAGCAAGAGAGAGAGAACGCATGAACAGAGAGCGATGTACTTTGGCCAACACATTATCTCTATCCCTCACCCTAGACGTCTTCTCTTTCGTCTTATTTATGAGGTATTTATCCTCGGTTGATCTAGAGGTGTGGCCTTGGAGGGCTTCTTTCTGGTTGTGGTTGAGGGTGCATCTTCGAGACTGAAGAACAGAGCGTGCGTGTGTGTGTGTGTGCGTGTGCGATCATGTGCTGTCTTGGGCTACATGAGGCAGATCCCCGAGCCAATGTGGGTCTGTAACTGATTCCTCCTGCTGGACACGCTTCTTAAACTTTCTAGAAAACTCGCCCCACAGTTCTGACAACACTGGGCTCCACCGCTTTCTGTGGCGGCTCTGTTTTTTTGGCTCCGGTCACCACGGCAACCCGGACACTCAGCAGCGCCAAGGCGGGCCCTCGGTGGCGAGGGAACAGAGATGCCTGCCCCACCCTCAGAGCCAGCACGCTAGCTCGTTGCGAGCCCTGCCCTGTCACTCATCGCACCAGATGAAGCCATACAGTGCGGTACATTAGGCCCATGCGTAATAGACGGGAGGGTATTCGCCCACATTGCAGACGCCTCCCGTTCCTTAGAGAGCGGCTTTCACAGTGGCTGGCTTGAGTTGTGTCATGGTCATGATGAATGAGTTAGCCTATTGTCCTCTAATGGCTTCTCTTCTCTCTCTCCTCTCGTCTTTCTTCTCCTCCTCCTTTCCATACCTCCCTTCTACTCCTCCTTTCTTCTCCGCGAAGGCAGTGTTGAGCCAGGCAGCATGTTTTCCCGCCACGGTGAGGAACGTGAGGTTGGTTGGTGAGAGGGAACATTCACCGAATAAAACTACAGTAATCGGCACCTAGCCTTGAAAAGAGTCCAGTTCTCCAGTGTGTGTGTGTGTGTGTGTGTGTGTGTGTGTGTGTGTGTGTGTGTGTGTGTGTGTGTGTGTGTGTGTGTCTCATTACTACAGTACTTAGAGCAGCAAATCCCACCAACCCTAATAATGGGTATCTAACTAACAATGTTAGCATGCTCCGAGAGAGAGAGAGAGAGAGAGAGAGAGAGAGAGAGAGAGAGAGAGAGAGAGAGAGAGAGAGAGAGAGAGAGAG
>JAODLL010067476.1:0-17126 GCA_026546735.1 Forbesichthys agassizii
AATATATTATTAGTGGGCCGAGGGAGAGGCAGCACGCAGACTTCGTGAACTGCTGATATATTGTTATCGGTCAGGGAGAGAAGCGGCCCATAGCGCTATGGATTGTAATTTTGATCTACCATTATTATATTAAAGCTGATTTTGTTCAACTTGGACACATTGTTTCCTCCTACTTATACTCCACAAACGAACACTCTGGAACTGGAGTGAGAAGACACCACTCCTTTTCCAACAATAGCCACATTTAGTCATGTGACTTTCAAAGCTCTGTCATCTTCTGACTCTGACTCTGAGTTTGTGTTTTGTTTTTGTGTTGTCCTTTTGGAGCAAGGCAAACAATGAAAGGTTAATAATAACCACTGTAACTTTAGTTAGGCTATAGCCACCAAAGAGAAAAGCAGGTGGGTGAGAATGGGAACAGGTGAGCTTCATGTAATGCCCCAAACACTCCCTGGGTAATGCAGTTTATTTACGGCTATTATGAATGGCCCAGAGAGGGACACAAAGAGTATACCAAAATAGCAAAATGTCATGGTACACAACAGAGCAGGATGTAGAGGTTCCTGGAGTACAGAACTGGCTTCAATTGAAGTGATATTGTTGAAATATCAGGAAGATAGGTATTGCAATGGACATGTATTGTGGCCATGGACAACACTGCAATTATTTTCAGGGGAAAAAAAACAATAAAACTTGCATCTCATGCCCACAGTGGATGGTAATTTTCCATTAAGCTTTCCTAATATGCACCTTTAATTTCAATGTATGAACATTGACAATAAAGACATCTAAATCTTAAGCATTTGCTATGAAATGTAGACATCTTTATTTGAAACCTGGAGGGATACAGGCGATAATCAGATTGGAGAGCATATACCAGCTGGATGTCACACCATATGTGGCATGTCAACACAATGGCTGCCAGCCACATGCGCTCTGTCTGTGTGACATGAGTGACTATTTATACAGGGTTAGACTCATTCATTTAGAACACGGAGGGATTCATTGTCTCTATAGGGAATCAAGACTCATTCTCTCACATACGTGTGCCCTCACAAGCAATGTGCACACGCACACCCATGCTTGCTTTCACACATTTGCATTATATGTACAAATGTAAAAACAGCTGATAATGTCCTTAGTGGCATTTATTGCATTTGGAAGACAATAAAGTCAAGAGACAAGCGAAGCCCTACACAGCTGTCAATCAATGCATCCAACTGTACTGTAAAGGCTGAGGGCTTCTGTTATCCCTGCTAAGAGTTTAGTTAGGCCAGTGTATTAAGAATCTGTAATCGCAACAAGAATATATCACCACGTAGCAACATAGCATTAACATTGAAGACATCTTAGGTTCTACTCATTGTGTTTAAATTAATCTTCAGAACTTCACTGGTTTAAACTTTCCGGTTTAAAATAAACTAAAATAGGCACATTCCTTTTAAATACATCATATTAAGGTAAGCCAATAGTTAAGTCATTCTGGAGAAAACTTGGTAATATTCAAACTCCCTTCAATGCCGTATGGCTGCTCCCCCAGAAGCTCCGTCCCACACATTGTAAATGCATTATGAAGGTTAGGATATTGATGTTGTTGTGTGCACCACACTGATACATGATTAGCACGCACAGAGAAAAGTAAGATAGCCGACCGCAATGAGATATTTGGTGAATTTGACAGAAAATAGCTATTAGCTTACAATCACTTACTATGCCTTTAAATAGCATGTGTATGTGTAGTGTATGTTTGGATCTTTCGCTTTTAAGGCCCAATTTAATTAGATAATTAGGGAACAATTTGATTTCTCACTAGTCTCACAAGTTGCACAAGAAATGCTGCACACGAGAACGGTAAATCTAGGTAGGAGCTGACAAAAGCCTAATAGCATGCGTACGCCTAATAGTTTGAGGCCACCACAGTTAAAGAGAGAGGACAGCTACAGTGAGGTGATTTGCAAGCAGAACCAAGTGTTAAATGATCTCAGGACATGTACAGTATGATGCATTCATCATCCTAGAGAGTGGCAAGATGGACTGTTAGGAGCATAGGAAGAACATGAAGACTGTGATTCAGCTGTACCATACAACAAGAGAATGAGAGGAGAAGGAGAGCTGCTGAGGGTAACCCTGTGTCGGTCCTCTGCACTGCTCAGGAGGGGGCGCTGTGCGCTCATAAGCAGGGTTAAATACATGTCCGGCTGGGGTTTGGCACAATGCACGCCGGACACATTCATCCAGCTGTGGTGTAAACTGGCTGACAGTCAGGCATGCTGTCCTCGACAAGCCATACATGGAGAGCCCAGCCTGAAACGCCCCTAGCTGTTTCTATCTGTGTAGCTCTCTCCCTGTACTCTCACTGACTTGTGCTGGATCTTCGTATTCCTTCGGTTACTCCCTCACCATTTTGCTCCCATTAAGCTCTTCATAACCTACCTGACATCACTTCATAGCCCACCTCCTCCACGCAAAGCCCCCCATTAGCGCTCTGTTCTGACGTAAGCCTCCGTGTTTGTGTAAACAGTGCTTTATTGCCTGTCTGTTGGGGGTGACATTATAGCCTCACACTGCTTCACTTTGTGAAGGGAATGAACCAAGGGAGCTGTTTTAATTTGCAGCTGTTCTCCATTTCACCACTAATCTGCTCCATCTTTCTTCTCCAGCTGGTGTCCATTGTTGGCCTATACGAGGGACTGTCTGGCTGTTACTTCATGTATTTATCTAAGTTTGTGTGCCTGATAACTAACCCGTCAGTCAAAGAGATAACCTGACTGTTTGCAGTTTCATTTTCTCTCTGTGACTAATGCCCCAAGAACGCCAAAATCAACACACCTGACTACATTAGCTTGAAGCAGCTGTGCAGGTGAAGGGTAGACAGTAACAACAAACAGGTATCTCTTGAAAAGAGATGATTAATCTCAATGATCTCAATGCGTGGTAAAAACAAGGTTAACTTAAGAACAAATGTTTTGACTCTGTACGTTAAGATGAAGCTTGAATTAAGGCAGCAGTTATCTTAGAGACTCTATTAGCCTCCCCTGAGGGCAGCTTCACCATCTACTGAAATGTCCATAAGCAGCACTGATGTGTAGCTGACAATGGGGTGGATGTCCTTCAAGGATGATTTCAAAAACGAATTCCATGTAATAAAGGAACAAATTTAAATATTGCATTTACGTCCCACTGTGTCACTGGATAATAGTGACGGTTTAAAATAAATTGCTTGCTGAAATATCGCACATGTGATAATTTTGCGCTGCTTTGTACTATAGCCTAAAATAGCTTTGTTAAAGAGACACTACAGAATTTGTTCCTGTAATCTCACCCATGGTGCGGACCAGCATTGTAGATTTGGTTTTACCCTCTATGAAGTGCTGAGTGGCTTGCACTCCTCTCTACTCCTTCCCCGACAGAGATCATAGGCTCAGACAGACAGGTGTTCTCCTCTTACACAGTTTAGGATTCAAATCAATTTGAGTTTTTGGGTGCACTCAATGAATGCACCTTTAATAAGATATTAAAATGGTAGAATTTATTTCTTCCCTATAGTCATTTCTTGTCATAAGTGAATTCTAATAAAACTATATTAAATTATTTCTTAATCTTTACTCATTTGCAAACTAAATTGTGTACAACAATAGTACAATGGATGACATACAGTATCTAAAGATTATTTGTTAACGTGATTAGGGTTCAAAGCAGGCACTGCAAGCACGATTAATCATTTTTTGGCATTAGTCTATGAGTGTGTGAGATCGGCCACAGATTAGAAAACAAATCCACAGAGATTTGGCAATATGCTGGCATTATCCACAAAAGGCATAGATTTCCATGAAATAACCCCTTGGATTTCCATCCTGAGGGGCCTAATGTACGTACGTAAGCGATCACAACGTAAAAGTGAGCGCAGCCAGAACGCATGTGTAGAATGGGTTGCAACAGAAAAGACCAAATGAATGGTGACAGTGTGCCAGTGTATGTAATGTACTATACTATGACTCCCACAGGTCAATGAGACATGAGAGGCTAAATGAGAGCTAGGGAAGACCTTGTTGCACCTACATATACCTGCAGAAGGCTGCTGGAGCGAGCAGGTTTTCCCCACTGTCCCAGTTGTGCTGTCTGAGAGCTGTGTCAGGAACCGCAAGTCTGTTAATGTAATGGCAAAGGAGTCATGTTTCCCACAGATCACTAACTCTTTCAATTTACATCACACTGCTCGCTTTACACAGGACCCATCCATTCTGAGCTCCTGTTCTCATAGGCTACAGGCAACCGAGTTGGTAGTGATAGCTTGCAAGGTCAGCATCACGCCGAGAAGCCAGCCAGATGATGAATTCTTAAACTTGCCGAATGTAAAACACAAGCTTTAAGTGAAAGGCCTGCCACAGCATCATTAGATATTCACGTGCATTGACAACATAACTTAAAACTAGTGGAGCACTGAACAGAATGGAACTGGGCAATGTCATTGATAGAATCATAGGTCATTAATGACCGACACGGTTCCATTCAACACTAGGTATTTCACCTTTGCCTTCATTCTACCTTCCGTCTTCTATCCTTCATTTCACCTTCTGCTGTATGCATTCTATCCTTCCCTTGAGAGGCGTTCACTCTCAGCACAGCCAGACAATACGGCAAACGGCAACTGGCCTATTTAACTCTCCTTCAACCGCGGCAAAGAAATACATGCAGGATAACATCCACATATATCCATCCACTATCCTATAGATCCTGCTGGCAAAGACAGGCTAACACATGGGCGAGGTCGGGCGTTCGTGGCCGTTATTGGAAGGGGTCGGAAGGGGAAGAGATAAAATATATCAACAACGAAGAGTGGGAAGTCACATGGACTCTTGGGAATGCTACCTGCCCGGAGATTAGCAGGATATTGATTTAAACACACAATACACCCACGCTATCCTGCCATCCTGGCTGGTTACTCAGTTTCCAGTGGCAGGGAAAGTACTCAAATGTAGGCCATTGTGTAAGACCTCTGCTTACACAATGGCCCTTTAATTAGAAAACGCCCTGGGATGGCATTCAGTGGGTACAGGCAAGGGTCCAGGCATGCCACGTGAGTAGGCGTGCTGGCTTTGGTTTCTCACCATGCAGGAACTATCTCAGTGACACTGGCGAATCAGAAACCGCTACGGCGATCACCTGAGACCCGCACGACTCGCCAGAGCTACTCCACTATCTGAATGCAATTACAGCTAATGAACATTAATGCTGACCTGCACCAGGAAACTCATTGTTATTTGCATGGAGATTAGCACAACGAGACTATCACGACTATATTTGTAGCTTCCATCTGATATGGGGAACAGTATAACTAAGTGTGTTTACATACTACTGTATGATTTCACAATTGTTCGTTGGCATATGAACGCTAGCAATAGACTTTATAGTATAGTGCCGTGAAGTGTCACTGTTTGGTTCCTGTTGATGCAAAAACATTTTATCTTTGTTTCAGATGTTTAACATTTAAAAGAAAAAAAATGATACAGTCTATGGCCACATCACATTAACAATTGTTTCGAGTGAGAAAGAGTAATATTTTCAGGCTATTTAAAAACACAAAACAAACACTGAAATGATATACGGTCTTATTTTATAAATTATAATTGCAGAGCAAGCATTTCATCCAAAAAGTAAAATATCTTATGTTCCCTTGTCACACATATATATATATATATATATATATATATATACACACAGTATATATATACATTTGTTTGCACCTTTGCAATGTCCAAACATGTATCTCAAATAAACATGAACCATGAAACATGAATGTGATGTGTTCATTCGGAATGGCAGTGTACATTTTATAGTGAATGGAGGACAAATAAATGTTCTTCTCAGATATTATGTATATACACACACACATGAAAAGAATATCCTCTACTCAAATCTACTCACCTGAAATCATGCAACGATGAAACATTTTACACACTACCTCTTTCCATGCAATAATTACTACTGCCTTTAGACAATCCTGCAGCTAAACCTGCAGCGTTTTGCACTCTCATGCATGCATTGGTACCGAGGTGCTGTGGAGCGTGTAACATGCTGTAAAACCAGAACCTACCAACACAATCTGTCAACATGAACACTAGACAGTCCAGCAAGTGCCAGACTGTATAAACACCTAGACATGGACTCCTCTGTCCAGAGTCCTAGTTCAGTCGAAGTTGCTCTCTCTCTCTCTCTCTCTCTCTCTCTCTCTCTCTCTCTCTCTCTCTCTCTCTCTGTATCACTCTCTCTCTCATCCTACATAACAAAACAATGTCTGTATTTTCTTGTACTGCGGTAGACAAGAAAAGGCCTGGAAAAAAAATCTTTCATGTACTTGTGAAAATGACAAGGCACCTTGGGGAAATCAGATGATCCGAGCAGTTTGATGTTGCGCCGTGAAAAGGGCCTTTCCTGTCACAAAGAACTAAATGATAACATCTGTGTGTCTATTTCGGGATCTGAGTGTGCCAAACCCAGACAGATAAATAACAGAATATTCGAGCAAGGATAAAAGCATGCTCTTGTCAGTCAGCATGTACTGTATATGCACACTTTTGAAGACTATATTTATATACAGAAGACCCTAGGGAGGGAGTGTCATTATCTTTTCCAGGTAGAACAATGAAGTTGACTGCGTTGTCACTCAAGGGTAAATGACACAGTCCCAGGAGGGTCTGTCTTATTACAATGAGCAGCGCCCTGTATGCTATTTACAAGCCTCACTTTCCTGTATGATTTTTCCTAAGTCTCATAGGACAGGAGTAATTAATAAGCCCGACATGGAAAAGCAACTCAGCTGGAAAAGAAGAAGCTCCTTCAGAGTCAGTAGATGTGGATTATTGTTGTATATGAATACATTAACTAATATTGAATAAAACAACAAAGGACACCCCTTCCAATTCTCTGACTGCCTGTCATTATTTACGGACTTTGTTTAAATTGATTGTTCTTTCCTGTAAGAACGAAACAGTGTGGGGGGAGACATTGATTGACTATTAGAGTGAATTGTTTTCCTCTTGGTACTTTTCCTTAGCGCTGGTACCACATACTGCGATCTGACTACCACCCCCCCCCCCCCCTTCCCCACCAGGCCAATATACAGTAATACCACATGCATAACGCTCAGGAGCTTTTGGTTCCATCTACAGGAACACTGAGCCCATGTTTGAGTTGTAAGCAGAGAAGCACAGATGATGGGATTGAGTGTTTATTGAATGCGTTTGTTTACTGAAGCCTTTTTGTTCTCTCTGTATTTGCGAACTGAGACTGTTCTGCTAGTGATGTCTGTGGAACAAGTGTAGATGTCTCTCATCCATCCAAAAATCCCTTTGCCTGCCTGTGTTTGAGCAGGCAGAGGCAAAAGGACTTTTTTGTTATTCATCTCAAATAATTAATTATTTAAAGGTCCACTAAGTGATGTTTTAGGGTGCTTTCAAAAGCATCCAAACTTGAGCATAACATTCATTGATGTGCACTCAATAAACTTTGAATAAAAGCACCTTTAGAAATAAATATTTTGACATAGCCACATAAACATATGTATTGTTTTTAAATGTGTTTTAAACCATATTACTTAAGCAAGAGAGATTAAAATAGTTTAAACAGAAATTGTTTTGTTATTTTCTGCTACACTGATTCTGAGGTAAAATGTACAGTTTATGTTTATGGTTATATTTATAATAAGGTTTGCGCTGCCACAGTTGCACAGTGGGTGTCAGCAAATCAAGATCTGCAGTTGCAGGTTAAAACTCCTAGACCAGGGCTATTCAACTTCCGGTCCTGAAGGGCCGCACCCTGCATGTTTTAGATGTCTTCCTGCTCCAACACACCTGATTCAAATGAGCGGGTCGTTATCAGGCTTCTAACAACCTTGAATCAGGCGTGTTGGAGCAGGGAGAGATATAAAACATGCAGGGTGCGGCCCTCTAGGACCGGAGTTGAATAGCCCTGTCCTAGAGGATCGGTAAGCATATAGTTTATTCCATACAGGTGTCAGCAAATATAAACAAAGAAGATAAAAAAAGATATTGTTAGTATTGTAAGAACATTGTCATGCTTGTGGTGTAACTTGAGGCTTTTGTTTCATTTGATATGTCTACCACAGCAGACATGATGCCCATGGGGGTTGAGCCTGGCGGTGATCTTGTGTTAATTGAACTCTGCTGTTGACTACTCGTCCGTGGAGTTTTCAGGTGTTGGGTTTTGTATCAGGTTCAGGTAATTACTGTTCCATAGGCTGGCAGACACCTCCACAGTGCTGCAAGCCAGCCTTTCCTACAGTATACGCTCTTGTGAGCGGTGCTGCTTGGTACACTGAACCTGTTTTTAGGTGGTTATATACGATTTAAGGGAGTAGCTATACAAAAGCTCAGGAAACAAGCTGGGAACATGATTCTGATGACGACACAGGGTGAATGACGATGTTGGTGTTTACATAAGAAACATTTCCACAAAGGTTATTTACAGTAAGTGTCTGCCTTCACAGATGCCTAATGCGTTGCTATTGTGGTGGGTAGGGATGAAAACAAAGACCACCATAGCGCTGTATGGCATCTGAACCTCTGGATGGTGTTACAAAGCCTTATATTTCACCCAACCCATCATTTATATTTAAACTTATATAATCCTTAACACATTGATGGGTTCTTAGCAGCACAGACCTTTTATCTTTTTAGAGTGATTTCTGTGTTTCTTTTAACTTCCAGCATGACTGTGGAGACAGGTTTAGGAGCAACGTGATGATGAGTGGGAGACAACATGATTTTAATGTGTCTACTCAGCCATATCTACCGTAATACATCATGTGACCAGCTCACGTTCAGATCAGAGCAGACTACTGTAATATTACCTTGTGTTGGTAGCTTTACAGTTGCTGCCTTGTTAAAACAACATTTCACTGTAAATTAAAATGCATTAGTTAAGTTAGTTATAATGTCTTAGAACTAGGCACTATATGTAGCGCTCAGGAAACATGCTACACTAATTACTAGTCACTATTCTGTGAGTGAGTTGACCTTATTTTAGCAGCATTATTCTATTTTTTGCTTTTCGAGTAATCCTCAAATATCCCAAAAATGCAGAATCCTTCATTTTCCTTTTCCCATTCTCCACTGGCGCAGTCAGAGGGGTGTCCAGGGTGGCACAGCCCATCCCTGAAATCCGATTGGCCACCCCGGGTGCCGCCCTAACATTTTACTGGCTAACACTGGCAGTTTGACATTTAATTTGTAGCCTGACACATAGTTTTATATTTCATATGCTATCTTCAGAAACGTAAATGCTAGAAACTGACGTATTTTTACCCCATAATCCGGACATTCCACTGAAGAGATTGGTATACAGAATGTCTTTTTTGGCATCGTAGGGGCTGTACAACACGGCGACGAAATCGGACCTTGCATAATGGATTCTTGTATTTTTCCATTCATGGCATAGGTTTATATTTTGTGTCATATCTTAATGGTAACAGATAGAAACTCAAGTTGTTTTACGCCATAATCCAGACACACCGCTGAATAGAATGGTATATTATGTGTTATTCGGCAGAAAAGCGGCTGTACAGGACAACGCCAAAATTGTCTATAAAATGCCTCGCATTATGCTCTCTCAAATGTTGCTGAAACAGCATAGTATATATTTCATATAATATCTTCAGTAGAATCTCAATGTTTTACTGCAAACACTCCGCTGAAGAGAACGGTATATGGCATGTTATATGGCATAACATGGGCTGCACAAGACATTGCCAAAGCTGTCTCAAAAATATCTCGCCTAAAAGCAAAAAAATACAAGTACAACTTTGTATAATTATTGGTACTTAAAAGACAGAAATTAAAAAATATATAATTAAATAGATTACAACCTTTTACATAATAAAAAAACAAAAAAATAGTCGTTTCATATTTTATTGCATTTTAAAAACATAAAAAGTGAGTTACGTTTATCAGAGACATAAGAAGAAATAAGCATATGTTAATGTAAATGTAAATATGGTACTATAGCTGTTTTGTTATTATGTTTATATATGTTATGTGACTATAATATGTAGGATAGCCATAGGCCTATCTTATATAATCATGCAAACCAAGTGTTTTCAGTACTGAGTAGAGAAAGTGTGAGAAAGAAAGTTGAGCTGCAGGTTTGAACTCTGGTTATTCATAATATGTTGAAGAACTATATCCCTAGTGGAATACACTCTCTGCCCGAACAACTGTGGGTTAAGTTAATTATCACTTCAAATAAGCAATCATAGGATTCATGCTCTTTAGATGCCAGTTTAGATTTACACATTATCTGTCATGGTCTATAGTCCCCCTGAAATTGCCTTCGCTACCCCATAGTTGAAACTAGTTTTGCCACTGCCTTCTCGTGTTGTATAGGCCTAAATGAGTAACTAGTTAACTTTTCGTGTTATTTGTGTTAGTTGAATAATTACTGTGAAGCAGTCTGTGATGGGCCTCATTTACTACTTCCATGTGTGTCAGCCTTTGAAAATTGACACAATATAGTGCCACAATTCCCTTATAACACATAAACATGCAAAATGTTCAATGACCAATTCTAATTCTAAGTATAAATTACTGTATATTTCAAAAGCTCTGTTTTAAACCGTATGACTCCAGTTTCTGAAGGCTCACTTTCTGGAAGCTTTAAACCACAGAGTAGCCCTGAACTTGACTGGTTGATTGATTATTCTACTCTCAGCTGACGTGCCCTTGTCAATAATGGAGGATAGGTCTTCCTCCCCTCACCTCCAACCTTTCACCTCTGTTAAATGTTTGTGTAGCTTCATACCTCGACAGCCACACAGGCTCAATAGTGAGGCGCAAACACAGGGCCGACTGAGAAAACAATAACACTCAGTGTGTGTTGGTGTGTGCGCGTACACGCGTATGTACGCGTACACGCATGCAGTATAGTGTTGCCCCAGCTGGCTTTAGTGATAAGCTAATGTAGCCTACCAGATCGGCCCTCGCCATGGAAACCCTAAAGCAAATGGAAAAGGCATTTAAGGTAACACAGTTGCCTCCTCTTGGCCAGGACCAAACAGGTCAAATTGGGACTCATAAAGCATATATATACATTTCACAGAGATGTACTGTATATTTATACAGTTCAATCCTCGTGTACCATTCTTGAACTGACATGCCAATATTTGCTGCTGTTAACACATATGGATCAATTAGGAAATACCTTATCTTATCTTACTGTATCTCATTTTATAGCATGATGGTGGCATGTCCAGTGGTACGGGTTAAAGCATTTGTAATAATCCTTATTTATTCCGGTAATGTTTGACTGTTATTAATACAATTTGCATACATTCAGTTCTTACATATTGTATCATTATGCCTTTATAGTATAAATTAAATCATATGTTCATTGCTTGCATCCTTGTGCACAAGTAAGCAATGAACCACTTCTTATAGAGGATGGGTCAAAATGTTGAAACATCTGGTAAATAATCTGAATTATTACCATAATTGTAATACTGTAAACAAACAAGAATAAATACACAAACTAAAGTGAACAAATGAATAAAGGGGGACCAAACTGTATTTATGTAGTCATATCACTTTGCTCAAACTCAGATGTAGTCCACTGAGCCACCTGACAGGAGTATTAACATTGCTCCTCCATCAACGAACCAAGGTCATTTTTCGACCGCAGGAACCAAGGCCTGTCCTTGAGTGTTCACCGGTCATTTCCAAAGAAGAGAAGGAAAGAGAAGAAAGAAAACTGCCCCAGGGTGAGACCTCGATTACTGCACATTAACAACACATTTCTTTAGATATCACTGCGCCAAGCATATAACCTGCAGTTTTCAGTAGACGGTCAGTGAAAAGCATTCTGACAGCTCCACTTCAAAGTCAAAGAGAATCCATTCAGACGTAGTGACTATGACACATATAGACTGCACACACGCAGCAACACAAATAATTGAATCCACATCTCAGCAGTTCACAGACAGATGATTTTCCCCCTTCATTGATTGGCAGCCACTCTATAATAGTGTTTTCTATTACCTCAGATGAATATTCATCTCTGTGGTTCCACACATTGATCCCACAGTATTAGAGATGTGTCAGTAATCGATATTGCTCACGTTAATGCACATCTCTGTTTAGAGGACATCTTTAAAAAATGTCCCTTGCAGTGAAACATTTTAATATAAATAGCAGTGGTAAACAATTAGACAAAAAGAAAATGTAATGCTGGCTATATCGCAAATAGCGGTATAGTTAAACCCTTTAGTAAGCTGGAAAATAATCAATATTGCAAAAATGAACACCAAAATCAAATAGGCCCATTATTAAATGTTGTAGCTCTAGCTGTGTTTACCTTACTGTGACAGGGGTGTGAAAATAAAAACACAAGCCAAAATGTCAGTATCACACAGATTAAAAAATGATCAATGAAATTATGGTTGATGATAGAACAAAGCATTCAACAACAAACACAGAACTAAGGTATTTCTCATTAAGCTAATGTTTGAGGTTGGTTGTTGTCAATATTGGTTCAGTGTTGAACACAAGAGTTGTGGGCTGGGCACACTCATATTAATTACCGTATTGTATTTATAGCCTTAAATGCAAGCCTTGCTAATGTTTTTGCCCTAATTAGTAAATGCTGATAACGCTGCAACCACAGAGTTGGAACAACAGCAAACAATATGTCACAGGGGAAGGAGCTTGAAAGTGAGGAAATCAAAGACAGAAAGGGGACACAGAGAACAGAGCAAAAACGCTATACGGGCAAGGGTGGAAAATATCAAGCTAGTGACTGACATATTGCAACATTAGCAATGCAGTAGTGGTATCTGAAATATTACAGCCCAAGTGACAAATAAAATATCACATTAAAAAGAGGTTAAAGGTTACTGACTGACTATACTACAGCTTCAGTTTCTGTTATACTGTTATGCT
This sequence comes from Forbesichthys agassizii, assembly GCA_026546735.1. Taxonomy (NCBI): domain Eukaryota; kingdom Metazoa; phylum Chordata; class Actinopteri; order Percopsiformes; family Amblyopsidae; genus Forbesichthys; species Forbesichthys agassizii. Next base: position 12,948 of record JAODLL010067476.1, read on the forward strand.
TTCCACATATCTGACTGGTCATCCCTTGAGAAGGTTTAGCACAGTGGTTTTAGAACCTTTGGAGTTATGACTCTGAAAAAGAAGCAGATGGCCATTTGGTAGTTTAGCCAACGCTTTGATCCACAGAGCACAGATACAGTTGGACATGTCAGGTATCAGACCAGTCAACCACCTGAACGAAATAGCCTGTCCCCATCAGTTCTTACACAGATCAGTATCTAACACAAACAATTATCACCATTAAAAATGGGATTTCTTTTTTGAAAATGTACTTGTGAGTGCCACAGAATAATCCTGTGATCATTGAGGTCCTGAACACATATTTAGTGTGTTTAGCACCAAATGGGTTATTCTGCAGAACCATCTGGAAAGCCATTGAAACCTGATTGAAAATGTTTAGTAAAGGGCAGGCATTTTCAAAAAACAAACTTACTTGGCAGGTGATTGGATGAACTGACAGTGTTTGCCTATCACCGTTGGTTAACATCACATCTAAACTTTGCCGGCATGTGCCAGAAGGACAATGATTTGTCAGAGGACTGAAGCACAATTATTTCACACTGTCCAGACATCTCAGTCAAGTCAAGTCAAGCTGAAGCTTGCAAGATCAGGATGGTTTCACCATCCATCCCCACTTCCCCCCTATCTGTATTCCGCAGCCTGTGTTCTCAGGGAACACTTAACGTCGCAAAGTGTCCTCAATTCAGCCCGTCTTGCCTTACAACATAATGTCTTTACCATCGATTCCCTTCCGGTCTTAAAACAATTTGTCTGCCAGTCCACACTCAGTGAATTCTGGCTGGGTAATAGAACACGCATCACTTGATTCTGACAGAGCGCAGCCACAAAGCTCAGGCTTTCAGTAGTTAAGATAGTGATCTGAAACTGTACACACACACGCACACACTTATAACAGACCTTACGGTCCTTACAGAGGAGTTGATAGGGCTTATCTGAAGTGAAATAATACGAGCCACACACACACACTTGTGAGCAAAGTGAACGCCATGCAGTTACAGTACAACTGAAGAACTACAACTGAAGGCTGAAGAACTGAACAACTTCTCCTTGTTTGGGTAACTATTCTGTGCACAGTGTGACAATCCTGTTCATCTGTCCATAATCTACCATATCAATAAATGAAATCAACTTACTATTAGCTACTAAATAAGATAAATGTATATTTATGTATACTGCAGGCATCAACCAAATTAGGTGTACAGTACAGTATGTGCAATACATCTGGCACATATATCAAGAATAATATCATATTAAACAGTATGTACTGCAATTGTTTCCAAAATATTGCAAATGTATTATTTTTCAGGGAAAGAGTAGAATATGAGTAACATTCAATCACATTTCAATACTGACCGCTTTCCAGTTTATGATAGGGGTATATTATGCTGTATGATACCTTTGAGGGTGAACTGTAGTCTAGACGGCTTTTGATTCACAAAATACTTGCTGTTCTTAATGCTAGCCACCACATATAACCATACACACACTAGAATTTTGACAAGAATGAGTCTTGAAAGCACTCTGGTAACTCTCACGGTGTGTTTCCAGAATCTCTGATGATTAATGATTTAGTAAGAAGACACAACCTCCCGACACACTAGCTAACAGAAAAGAGTGAGTATACCCAGGGTTGAACACATTGTGTCCTTCACTGAACGGCTTTGACTATGAAAGATGGCTCAGAGGCTTCATGCCTATATGTATTTTGGGGAGGTTATAACTTGAGAGGACCCAGCTGGAGGTGACAAATGGGGTTATATATATTCTGGTTAACACCTTTCTTTCTCCAGCACAAAGTCAAACGTTATTAATGTGCAATTAAACATTCATCAGAAATTAAAAATTAATTAGGTGGGAATGAGCCATTTTACTGTTGCAGCTCTTCAATTACGTGAAGAAAAAAACAGGCTGCATTTACAGTAGCAACTATAATGAAATACCACTATAACTTTTTATATATAGGTTTTCTTTTATGTAGGTAAACCTGACAGTCAAACAAACTGGCTACAATCTGCCCCCCCCATCCATTATTATTTAGAATGAGACACAGAAAAGTACAGTATTGTGAATACATCTACAGTATATGATATGTGTAGCCTTACAATAAAACATGTTTGTTTTAACAAAGGCAAAACAATAATTTTAGATGTTGTGATATTTTGACATGTCTTCTTTCAGATGACACGCATGCAAAAAAAATGTCAAAAATACACATTTAAGTGTTTATTTGAGAACACTGCCTATTTGCATCTGTATTTATTGATTGTTTTTCTCAATAATCTGAGCCAGAAATATCTACTTTAGTAGCACCAATCTTTTTGATTCCTATGCATATTCTGAAACTTTATTCATATATCATTCAGACACTTATTCTTAACCATATGGCAAAACCTGTAAAATTATTTGACTCCTCTACAGTATGTCAATAAAATTAAACAAACATTTTGAACCTGGCTTCATTCAATATTCAGATTTCTGTGATGGAAATATATGTAAATTGACATCTCTGTCATTCGTGTTTAGTCAGGGCCCTTAGCTGTGCACTACATTCTGTAGGCTTTAACGTCAATAATATTGTATTTTATTCCATCTTGAAGACAGCTGAACTCTTCTCACCCAGATAAACCCAACAAATGAAGATTAAATGTATTGACAACATTCTATCAGACCACTATAATTGGATTCTGATCTGGTCAACTGCTTGAGAGGTCAGTCACTTTACTAATAATGCATTTAACATCACTGTATCCATTGATCCAGTCAGGTGGAGTGCCTTGTGGCAATGGTGTGCACTACACATGCATTAGTGTAACAGATGATGGACTGTATGGGGATAGAAATTAGGCAGGTGTCTGGGATAGGTGGCTGTTGAAGAGATGTGTGAGTTCAACTAAAAGCCAAGCAACAAACTCTTGTAAACCTTTTTACTAATGTACCCGAAACGTGTAATTAATTTGATAATTACCCTGCATGCCACACCACTTTTAAAATTGAGCACATTATGTGTTTTGCCTTTAACCCACAAATAGCACAGCTACATAATTAATGTTACAGATCAATGATGTAAGAATAATAGCACAGTGCATTTTTTAAAGCATAAAATATATTTGAAATTAACTAACACTGCATGGGTCAATAATAACACCTTCACTCCCTGTGACACCTGTATTTGGGGTTCAGTAAATCATCATATCACCAAAGATATTAGAATAATAAGATGGTGCAACATCATGCATTTCAATGGAAGAACAAATGGAACTCTTCCAGTCTATTAATGGCATTTTGCTGTGGAGGCTGACGTAGACATCGTTAAGACAGCAAAATCTACAATGCATGGCCTGAATCAAAGTCAATTTACCACAAAACAATTTGTTGTGGCCTGTGGCCTCAGATATCAATCTGTCAACGTCAAAGTCAAAGTCTTCTACAGACATAGTCACCGTACTAGGTCCCATTCACTTATTTGAGTGTGTCGCAATTGCTTTGTCCAGACTTTGTAACTTTGTAAACAACAGTAGCCTAAGATGGGGCATGTGCAGAACGCAACCAGGAAGTAATTGGGTTGAACTGTTTACATGGTAGAATTAAATTGGGTTATGGAACGGGTTATAGGACCCTCTGCTTCGGAATGAAAGTTTATTTGGTTTGGACCTTTCTCTTTCGACTGATGATCTTATATGAAGAATTGTCATTCTAGTTGGGCTTTTAACCCGATTCCAATAGGAATTATACATGTAAATGCAGCTAGTGTCTTGCATGGCATGCTGAGTTATTCTGGTCTGCATAAAGGGTGAAGAAGTTCCCTCCCTCCGTCCAAAAATCGAATGGGGAAGTGCTATCCGTTGAATCCCCTCTGTTAAGTTCCATCCTCTCTGATATCACAACTTCAGCATATTCAAATCAATTACACAGATTAGATTTAGATTTTTGTCTGGATTCACCCTTGTGATTATTATCATTAGCATGGCAAATGTGATGTTTGGGTTGGAAGCACAGAGACCAAACCCCTCCCACACCTGAGAGCTGAGTGGATGCACTCATTTCTACTCCTCCCCCATGTCTATCATCATACACACTATAGGCAGTTGTGTTTTAAACATACACAGAAGGGAGGGGAGGTTCATTTGGACACAATCTATAAGTGTGCATTTAGAGTGA
>JAODLL010067487.1:0-17126 GCA_026546735.1 Forbesichthys agassizii
GCTTGTGGATGGTAAAAATACGTGTGGATTATAATTTTGCGCTTGAATAATATTGATAGAAATCTACCCCCATAGATGCCTGGCTATGTGGCAGTCCTACATCGTGCTACAGGTGCCATTTAGGCTAAGCTGGCAGCCCCAAAAACACTGTACTTGTTACATGTAACAATAAATAAATCTCAAAGCTCAAGGCTTTCATACATTTTGAAAGCCTTGCTTTTGCCTGGCACATCACGAAAATGTAAATAAGGTGAATTATCATTTAAAACATATCAAAATGAAATGTGGGAGGAATTGCCTGAGCCAGGTGGCTTGTGGTATACAGTACAGAAAAGCACAACAAAACAAAAAGCTATATACAGTAGTGTGTCTCACATGTATCTTTCATCTTGTTGTGAATACGCCTCTCTGGGTTTGTCATACATGGCTAAAAGCTCAATTCTGAAGTCGTTTGCCAATGAAAGATGATTCAGAGCTGTGGATCAGGTCAACGTGTCATCTGTGACACACGGCTTGCCAGCTAATACTTACATACATAGTCTGAGTGTTTTGTTCAGAGTGCAGATGTACCAAGGATGTGTTAGCTAACTCCAAGTCAGATTTATGGCCGATGCTTCACACATATTAACCATAAAGAAACATATGTCATATCTTGATTAGAACTGGTCCCTATACTGTGTCACACTTATCACAGCAGGTTTTAATGATAACAATTGAACTGAAAACTTACAGGACTAATGACAGTAAATCCATGTTTCTAATGATTACTCAACTAAGGAATACTTTAATTACGCTAGTTCCACAATCTTGTTTATGACAATAATGGTATCAGTATCTGCGAGAATAATCCTTTCAGTTATTTATAATTAATTAGTATTCACACCTGTTTGCAACAGTCTTCTCTGAAAAGTGCCCTTTTTTCCTCTCATATTAACAGTAGTTTATCAACATACCTGTCTCTATAATTACCACTTAAACATCTAATCTGTTACAATATGTATCACGCTCTGTATTACAATTGTGGTGAGGCATGACATCCTTTTTCAGAAGTGCTTATTATAATGTTAATATACTGTATGCATGACAGCATGCCACAGGATCTCCGATCACATCTCTCTATATTTAGTTGGATCTGGTCTCTTGTTGTTTGCCGTGCTATTAGACTGATGTTAGAGGAGAGCCCTGCTAACTTTAGATACTCTGTAAGCTGACGGACCCTAGCACTTAGGACCTACTGTATATTTACTGTACGTAGAATAGAGAGCGCATATTAATGAGCTTCCAGTATCTGCTGGAGCAAGCACATGCATCGTGGCCTTGTTTTATGTCTCCCCGTACAGTACACCGACAAATGCACATCTTGCTTTAGCTATAACACAGCTAAAAACATTAGAATGCCTTCCACAGTCATTTGGTAAAGGCCATTTCAATTGAATACTCGATCCACAGAATAATGCCCCCCAGATCGAGAAGTTAGCAGGTAATGAATGTGTGTATCACCCTCATGGGAAATCACACAGTGAACACGTGATGGTTTCTGTTTTATTACTGCGATATATTCAATATTTCAAATGGGCCTATACTTTTAAAGTCGCCATTTAAAAAAGAAAAAAAGGTAAAAGGTGAAGAAAAAACATGGTGGTGGCAATAAGGCCACAATCAGGAGTAGAAAGTGATTAATACATTCAAAGAGGAATCAGGTAAGAAACAAGGCAGTCCGGCAATGGGGCTTGGCAAATGTTAATAGCTTTCACTGTTTAATCAGGATCACAGGCTGGTCTTTTATTAGGAAAACGTCATTCCTGAGGTAGCTGCTGCACTACCACTGGAGCGAAATGGCTCAGAGAGATGGAGCTGTGTCAACAGTTCAGATAGCTAATGAAGTTAAAAGTATACAACAAGACAGAAATATATGTTGAAAGCTGTCAGAGAGGACAGGATTTGGCAATTCCAAACAACACAACTGATATACAGCCTATGTAAAAGCATAGAGAAAATTAAGCAAGCTTGATATTCTATTGTCACAAACCTAAAGACAGACTGCCCTGAAAGACCTCTGCTGCTAATTATTGTCCAAGTAAAAAATTAGCGAGTTGCAACCTTCACTTGTTCATCAAATTCAGTTTTAAAGTGCTACTACGAGTGCATAGAAACCTGGGTCTCTCCCATGAGCACTAATTGTCTTCCATTAATGATTACACTATTAATAAAACTCTTAATTGTCTAACATTGTCTCCCTTCCACAACAACTTAATACAGTGCAATCCACAACTATAACAAACCATAAAACCTCATCCAGAGTATAAGGTCAAAGCCTAGTTTTTTTGCCATAATTTGTGAATTTATGTAAAATAACTGCAAAGTAACACTATTATTGTCTCCTAAAAGAGAATAAGTACTTCATCTGTGTCACTGTATTTAATGTAATCAATGTTGGGTCATAAACCTGCAGGGTTCAGTAGGTGTGCATGCTGACATTGGGATTTGGTGCTATTTCAATATTCAACCACACACCACAGGTTTTTGTCAAAGATACCGATTCCCACTGAATAAGATGTCTGTCAATTATGAGACCGTTAGTCAAAGTAAGCATTTTGCTACATGTATGCCATCACTCCAGTGCATATAACACACTGTCTGTGGGTCTCTTTAAATATATTTGGATGTTGATTTAACTTTTTTAATCATGATAATTACCTTGTCCTTCTACCTAGTATTAATAATAAATTAAATTTAAATTAATAAACTACACGTTTATTAATTCTATAAACAAAAATCTAATAAATGTGTCATGGTGAAATAGGTCCTATAGGACCCTTTTGACATTGAGATGGTCCGTCTCAAGAGGTAAATCAAAATAAATACAATTAACTCAGATAGCTGAAGATAAGATTAAGATAAAATATCTATGAAATCACCTGTGAAATAACCATTCTTACCTGCACATTCTCTCTGAGGTCTGTGGCCTCCCTGAGAGGCTGGGTGGAGGCTCTGAAGAGCTCGTCCACTACCTTAATCCCCGTTGCCTTGGTGGAGGTATACTCTCGGGCCTTCCTGCTCTTCCTCACAGATAGCCCCCTCTTGTGGGCCTTGCCTCCACCCCGCCTGTTAGTGATGGCGATGTGGACAAACAAGGTAGTGTTGGGCAGGAACTCCCCAGTCAAGGACTGCAGGGGAACATGTCTATAACCGGGCTGCAAGCACTCAAACGGGATGGTGTACTGGCCGATGAACTCATCTCCGATGTAATCGTCATCCAGCACCACGAAGCGCAGCGCTGCAAGCTCAGGCAGGTTGATCTGGAACTCAAAGCTCTCGTCAAAAATCGGGTTGTCACCGCTTTGGGACATGGTCTTTGTCCGCTGCTCTGCGCAGTCAGCTGGGATCCCATGGATCTCCACGTAGATGTAGGGCTCTACCACATCGCCCTTAGCGGCAGAGCCACGGGGCTTGGGCAGGTTCTGCCCACTGATGACCTTGATGTGTAGGAGCTGAGCAGATACACCCGGTAGAGAGTCCCGTGCATTAGCGCTGAAGTAAGACACCTCTTCTCTCATTATTGCCGGGCGCAGCACATAGCCACAGTTGCCATTCTGCCTGAACCAACCCAGGTTTAGGTCCATCATTAGCCCTGGGGTCTGGTAATTCATGGCCACGATTTGGCAGCCACACTTCCAGAAGTCTTGTGGGTTCATGTTACTGGCGTCAATCCGCATGGGAGTGGGAAATACCCTGGAGAGAAAGCGCTTGTTATAACATACAAAATCCTCTGGGAATTCATTGGCAAGCCTGTTTGCATCGACCTCGTTAAACGAGCAGATCTCCCAGTACTTTTGATCTCTCCTTGAAGTTTCAAAGTCTCTATATTGAATAGATTTACATAGAGACACTAGTTCAGAAAGTTCCCGGGACAGCCTTAGTCTCTTACTCAAGCCATTCATATGATCCCGCTCATCAGCGCCTACTCTGCGGGACATTTCTAGACCTTCTTCCTCATCGGTTACCTCCCCTTCTGAGTCAGCACAGCTTTGAGGCAGTTTCTTTCCCTTTAGGAGTATTTTACCTTTTAGTTTTTCAGGAGAGGGTAGGTAGAGCTCCTCTTTGTTTGGAGATTCAACATACAGCTTGTCCCCAAGGATCTTCTTCATGTGCTGAGCCATAACATTCTGCTGGGGGATACAACAGTGGGTCACTAGGCAAAGGATCAGGGGATACTCTGAGCTCTCAAAAGCATATTGGTTTATTATGTCCAGGACTTTAGAGAAGGCTAGTTGTGAGGCTACAGAACTGCCTACATAGATCACTGGTTCATTGTCCGGGCCATCCCACACTATAACCTCAAGGCTGCGACAGCCCATCCTGAGAGATCGTATGTAGCTGCTTATGTCTGAGGAGCCCCAGAAGTGGTCTTCTAGGAGGGATGCATTGTGTGAGGAGTTAATGTAGTAGTGAGACAGGGGTTGGTTCATGTCCTGGCACACCCGTTTGTGCTGGGGGTCGAATATGTGGCACTCGGAGGAAAGGAGGTAGTGTGTGAAGCCGTCTATAGAAAGGTAGCCTCGCTCCCTGCCTTCAGAAGACGGTTCGAATCTCTGAACGATCTCCTTGCACATTTTCTCTGTCACCCCCTCTACCCCCTGTTCCACCTCCATAAACAGCATTAGATCTTTACTGTCCAAGTACTCCTTGTTACTGGAGAATTGCACCAGCAGGAAGAAGATCTCTGGTCGTGTACACAGCTCGCAGTATGCTTCCACAAAGGTGTCCATGTTAATATCCTCTCCATATTGATCTTTAGCCTTCTGGAGCTCCTTGAACTTCAGCTCTATCCTGGACTCTTTCATTCCAGGGTTCAGACCTTTGATAATATGAGTGGCCCGGAACAGATCTATGTGTCCCTCTTTGTCCATGTCTGCCAGTTCAAAGACTGAGCCAATCCAGGAGGTTCGAAGGCTGGGCTGGCTGGGCTCCACCATGTCTACAGGGTGTCTTCCATAAGACACCAAGTACCGCAGCCCCATCACCCAGGTACTGACAACATCTGCTGTACTGGCCACCAGATCTAACGACTCGTAGTTATCCCCATAGATAATAGAGAATGCACACTCATCCGGGAACTGGTCTGAGAGACCATTGCTGCGTAGCACGGGAGTCTTCTTCCCCAAGCGGACTTCTTTAATGCTCTTTATCTCCAGTTTGGCCTTCTCTGAATCCTTCTTTGAAGGTTCCCAACGCAGCCAGTGCATGTCAGGTTCCAGCAAGAAGTATCGGTTGTACATGCGTGAATTGGAGCGCACCTTCTTCATCTCACAGCCCTCCATCATGAAGGCCATGCAAGCAGCCGTGCTGTTAATCTTACGGTCGCTTGGCATGGTGCTGAAGGAGACCGTCTTCTTTCTCACCTGCCTCTGCTTGGAGCCATCCTGGAAAGAGAAGGGGGGTGGAGGGTGGAGAGAGACATTTTTGGTCAACTTTTGTGTTAAAGTTCAGAAATATAAACATAAAGCAGAGCAGTGTAAGAAATTATTACATAAACTGTGGAGATCAAAGAACAATTGATAAGCCTTCCCTTCACAGTGAGGCTTCACAACCATGATATATGTTTGCACACTAAATCCTTAGAAACATCTCAAAGCTTCAAAGTAAGAAAGGTAAAGATCGAAATGATTTACCTTTGCAGAGTCTCAGCCTGTATTCACTACCTGACATTAAGCACCTGTGATCAACAGCTTGTGTGCAATTGCTCAAGCTGGTGTCCATTTTATGGACAGTGGTGGCCATGGGACACAGTAGTTGATAGGCCCCATACTGTCCCTGCAATGACATTTAACTTCTAACTTAGCAAAAACAAAAGGCCTTTGAAAAACATTCAAAGCCACCCATTGTAAGCTAGACCAAGGCGGTCACGTCGGAGATAATTACATGGATGTTAAAAATGCATTTCTCCTTGTCCAATTATTTCACTCCCAGTTTAATTTGTGTAAGATCATGCAGAGGCAGTGGTTTTCCCTCAAGACAAAAACTAATGTATGACATATGAGGTCTGCTTCTTTTTAACAGTGCTCTATTTGCTGTAATGATAGGGCAAGTACGTCACATACAATTTAGGTTTGGCTCTACATCTCCTCAAGTCTGGTTATATTTCTAATAGCTCAGAGTATTGAAACTGTAATTCTACATTGCCTCCTGCAAACAAATTATATTTGCTTGTTTCTGCCTTCTTTTATCTTCTTTTAATATACCAACATCAATCTCTGGCTATCAATTTTCAAAAAGACTGCAAAGATCTTGACAGTCTGAAGAATCTCCCGAAAATATTTTTTTAAAGAATAGCCTTTATTACAAACCCAAACTCGCAGAGACCACGTTCTCTGGAATTTCAGAGCATGCAACTAACTCAGCTCTGCCCTAGTTCCACCACAGGACAATGGGTAGTCTAATAGCCTGGATACTAGTGCTGACCCCTTTTAGCCTTAGTTTACATTATGAGCTGATTGAATAATACATAACCAAAGCATATACTGTATATATGCATTAATGATCTTTCAACATGAGCCATAAGTGAGAGATCAGACACATTTTAACATATTAGCTGGCATTCCTTTGGAACATGGTGTTAAAGTGTTAAATCTGTTCAAACATATACATCAGACATATATTCCTTTTATAATGTCAGCGACAATGCTTCATACCTCCAAAGACTCTAATCTAAATGAAAGGCAAGTAAAAACAATGTATCTCCTCTATATTCCTTCCTTTCTGCCATTGGACCCTGCTTGTTTTGATAAAGTAAGAAAGGCTGGTAAAAGTCTCTGCCTACGAAGGCCTGATGGATGGTCCCATGGCATGGTTCAGCCCCAGGCATGGTGGAACCCCGTAAAGCGCATCCATCTTCCACCTGACGGCCAGTGGCAGATGATGGCTGACACCACACCGCGATTAATGAGCGCCACTTGACGGCAAGCCAAGGGAATGACACCATCATCGCTCTCTCGCTTTGCCCTTGTCAGGTGACCTCTATAATCCTCTGCCTGCACATAAGCGCACATATACCTTTATGCCAGATACACAGGATTGTAATTCCTCAGATGAGGGCTTCATCATGCTGGTGAACTTTTGGAACCAAAACATTTAACCTTGAAATACACTCATGTTCACCTGTATAGTGCACTCTTATTGGTACACCTGCACACTGGTGTTCAAAGACAAATATCAAATCTGTTAACCATGTAAGGAAACTCACAGCATAAAAGCATGCAGACATGTTCAAGAGGTTGAGCTCTTGTTCAGACCAAGCATCAGAATGTACATATAAATGTGATTTAACTGTGGGGTGATTGGTTGTGTCAGACAGGATGCATTGAGTAATTCAGAAAACTGATAATCTCTTGGGATTTCCACACACAGCACTCTCTACAGAGTTTAAAAGGAGAGGTAAACAAAAAAGAAAAGTGAGTGGCAGTTCTCTGGCTGAAAAGCCTCCCTAATGACAGAGGTCAGGGGTGAACGGCCATGCTAGTTCCATTTGACAGGAAGGTGATAGTAACTCTAATTGCCGTGTGTTCAGTGGCCGCTCTGAAACTTGCTCTCACAGTTCTCCATTTTAAATCAAATGTAAAGACCCATTGTATTGCTTTTATCATTCTAATTTTTGTTGTTGCTTTTCACCTTTTATTTCCAGATTTTTCTCTGAACAGAAATGTGGTCAGCCTCTGGTTGTTTTTCAACATGCTTGAACTGACTTGAATCACACACTTTGAGGTTCTGCGGCGGTGAAGGTACAGCGGGTGTACTCATGAATAGTAGCTACTAATAGAGTGGAGCGGTACAATGCATGGGAGGCATATATGGACAGAGTCAGCTTTCATTGGACCAGAGCACAGGGTTGGGCTCAGGCGGGAACGCAGCGGGCCCTGTGGTGCCCAGGACCACCCAAATCAAAGAGTCTCTGCTCAACAGGTGATTCAATTACAGCCAAGAGCAGTCTCCTGGGCCACACAATGGGAACAACCGCTGGGAGAGCTGCAAAAGTGGCTCAGTGTGTTTATGTTCTCTCTTATTCGAGAAATACTTGGCATTTGTGAGCATGTTGTTGCACAAGACGGTGCGTGCGCGGAGCTAATCTAAGACCGAGGAGGATGTGTCAACCACTTTACATAGTAAGAGACACCACACCAAACCACCGATCACTCCCGTTTAATCCCAGATAGCATCTTGCCTCCTACCCCAAACTCTCTATCTCTCTCACACACACACGCAGATGCACACACTCACACACACACAAACACACACACACCATGCAGAAACCTAACCCCCATATCATGAGATCCCATTTCAACCTCCTCTCCTGCATGTGATGTCTGCCACTACAGTTCACTGCTCTGACAGTGGCCAAGCGGTCTATTTCAATACTGGACTAAACAGAGAGTTTATCTCTGTTTTTAACATGTCGAAGCATCAGAGCGGGGCATATTTGAAAGGCACTGGGGATACCGTACTGCAAAAATAATCACAGTAAGTGTGGGGAGAATGCTGTTAATGGAACATGTGATGAATACTCCATCAGACACAAAGAGAGATGGGTAATTATAATAATAATAATAATAATAATAATAGGTATAAGAAGAAAAAGTAATGGATAAGGAGGACCAGCAGAGGTGGAGAGCAGGGAACAGGAGAGGCTCTGTTTAAACTCAGATTGTTTCCAGGCCTTCTTAGGGAAAGTGCTTGTGACCATAGCAGGTCAAAGGGCACGCAGCAGGCTAATCAAGGAGTTGCATTAGCATGCTGTTACAATTAGCCTTGAGAGCTCAGCGAGACGCCAAGCTGCTGACCTCGCGGCTCGCGTTTCGATGAAAAGCAGGCGTGAGGACGGCCCTCCGTCGGTCATTTGTCAGCAAACGTCACGACGACACATTGTCGATTCATGTCTTTGTCTTGAGAGAAAGCAGCAGGATTTGGTTCCACGCCAGACACTAAGCAAGTGGCTTCAAAGACAGGAGAGATAAACAGCATGTTTCAACCATAGGCAATTCATAATGGCATGACATACATTCACATTCAGTAAATTGAATATTGTCCCTTTACACTTCATGGGGACCTAGTAGAATCAAATAGCATCAAGGGTTTGGGGTTGGTTACATTAGCTATGGGGAAGTGCAGCATATTTGGAAATGTTATCATATGTTATCTTTCTGTATCTGTTTAATATTATTGTTAGTTATCTGCAGTGTTTACCATTGGTGTGGTTTTTACTTTAACACTGTACAAACACACTTGTCCTGAATTGATCTTATCATATTTATGGTATTTCTCTTGGCCACAAATGGTCCTTGTCTCGTTTTTTCCTCGCTGATCAACTGATTCCCTCTCAGACTCTGTCTCTCACATTTTCTCACACCCTCGGGGGTTTTTCCAAGTATGGACGTCAGTTTTTCTTGAAATATGTGCATGCGAGTGTTTGGAGTGTGTGTGTGTATTTGTGCGCGTGCCGCTGGCTCTGTCTTGCCTGCGTTGTTACTTGCCGCTGTTGACGAGGGAACCTCTCACCCCCCCATGTTGTAACAGACAAACCCTGGGCTGGGGTGTGGGGGAGGCAGGGAGGAGTGGGGATGAGGCTGATGGGATAAGGCAGGGTGGGAGACAGCTACAGTAGAGTCCTGTGAAGGACAACTCTCCCACCTTAACTCCACCTGCTTCCGATAGCTTGTGAATTCCCAAGGTTTCTTCCCTTTTTTCCCCATGAGGGCTTTAATGGAAGCTTTTCCTTGACCGGGGGAAGGAGCAGGTTAAGGGGGTTTGTTTGTTTCCATGTGAAATTTAAGCTGTATGGCCCCCTGAGACTGTAATGTGATTACGGGCTATATAAGTAAACTTAACTTGACTTGAATTTAAACATAATCCCAAAATGCAGGTGTGCTGCATGTCCACGCCTGCTAAGGCCGTCTAAAGTGTGCGGACAGCTGCTTGACTTTCTGTTCACTACATGGATGATGAGTCCCTCCCCTATACAGGTTCCCCATCGCTGCTCACTCGCTACTGTCCGTCCCTCGACCCAACTGTGGGCAAGGCTGCTCAATTAAGCATTGTGTGCATGAAGCCTGCCAATATACGACATCCTTGAATCTTAGAACCGCATATATACTGCAAAACCACACACACACACACACAGAGATAACAAAAACCCTTCAGAGAGAGCAGTGTCTGCTCTGTGTTCCAGGTCTCCAGAGATAGAAGGCGATGTAGACTCTGGGATGGGAAGGGGGAAAGACGGGCAGTTAGAGAAGCAAAACAAAAGCCCCAGCAGTAATGACGTCCTCCAAATGAGCTGTGACTCATGGTGTGTTTCTGGGGGCGGAGGAGGCATATAAATACACACACACGTACGTGCGCGCGCATGTACAAGTGCACGCTGACAAAAGCCCTGACAGACAATTAGTCACGGCTAGGCTTTATCAGCCACTGCACAAGCGTACCTTAACACCTCCCATTCCAACATGCTCATGTACAGACTGCAATAAACCTCCATTGTAAACAAGTCATTTAACCCCTAAACCAGAGAAACATAAATCTGAAATTAAGTGTGCTTCGCTAATGCATTATGTATACTTTCAAGAAATTACTAGAATTTAGGGATGATGGTTTGCACCATTATAGAGTGATAATTTAAAAATATTTAAGCATTTGTATATCCATTACTCTGAGAGTTTCTAACACATAGTTGACAATAAATCAAATCTGGTATCCGTTTGAGATATATAGTCCATTTTCATACATTGATTTCCACCATGAATATGACTTAGTAAGTCTTAGTAAGGCACCCACACAAACCTATGTGAGGAGAGGCAACATATTTCAACCCCCAGAGGCTGGCTGCCATTTAGGATCTCACAGGCCACTGAGCTCCGACCCGGGTCAACAGGTCCACAATACAGCCAGGAACCCTCCAGGTAGCCAACAGCCTGGAGCAAATGGCCACATCTAATGGTTGTTACAGTACACTTACTGACATGTGAATCCTGTAGCCAGAGCTACACACACATTTTCTACAACTGAGGTGCACGACAGGGAAGGTCAATGCACAAACTGCTTGGTCACTCTTTTACAACAACCTTTGCATTGTAAAGCCATATTATCTCAGTGGTTGTGTGGATTGATTTGAAAAGTGAATTAAGGTTCTTATCTGTTTACAGACTAGACAGTGTGTATCTCTTTGGTAACACTTCTAGGTCACAGTGCTTAGGTCTATACAGGGTTAGGACTAAGAAGAACAGAACAGGACAACATGGGACAGGGAAGGAAGGGTAAGAACAGGACAACACACTGTGATACGACAGCATGATGTTTCTCATAGGAAGACTAACAAAGAAGTGGAGAGATACACATATACAGTATATAGGCCATACAAATGTGAACAATACGATATAAGCAATACAATTAGACAATGTAGAGATAGTCAAATAAGGGTGGATATAAAGATGGACATGGGTGATAGAAGTATGAAATAAAAATGAGGTGAAGAGAAGAAACTGGGAAAACAAAAGCAAAAGTTTGGGGGAGAGAGAGAGAGTAATAAGGAACACATGGACCTATAAACTAGCACATGTCGCTTCATACGGTAATCTGTTTGCCGTGTCACATTGATAGTCTCACACTGTGGCAGCCATCACACCCACTTAGCACATCGGTTGCGTTAATGGGAGAAAAGGCAGGTTTGTGTGGAAGTATGCGCTATCTGGACGGATGTCGCCAGTACCTGTAGTCCCAGAAGAGTGAATGGATTTCTGTTCATCCAGGTTCCCAGCCTGTGCCTTGAACAAAATAACCCCCCTGTACTGATGATAACAATATCTCCATTATATATATATACACACACACACACACACACACACATATGTGTGTATATACTGTATGAATATGTGTGTGTATGTGTGTACTGTAGATATCCTCATAGAGATAAGACATTATACATTTGTATTATTTATCGGATAGAAATACTTTTATAATACACTATAATACTTAATACACTATATTTTATTATAGTGAATTATCCTCAAATACTCGACTATCCTCAAATACTGTAAGTATGAATATCTTCACAGGTGACTTGAAAAAACTGTCTAGCTCCCTCGTACAGTCCAATTGTATTGATTCCCTAATTTATTTATTAGCCTGCATTGTTCCAGTCAATCGTTACCCTGGCCGAAAGCTTGCCCACTGGCTACCCAAAATAAAAACAATAAATCAATGTTGAAATACAGGTTTCAAAACTAAGGAACTACAGAAACTAATGCCGGATTCACACTACACGATTTTAAACCAGATTTAATCTCGGCGACCAGTTTTTTGTAACCTGACATGCCAGAGGAATTGTTGTAACAAGTCCATCAGGGGAGCCGTACATTGAAACTGTTTGTGAATGGCTGTACTTTCAAAAAAATACTTGGCAGTTGATTGGATGAACCATCTGGTCGTTTTCGCTGTCGGCACCATGGTCGGCACACCTAAACCATGCCTGTATAGCTATAAACACGACGCTGATTAGAAAGTTCAGTTGCTACTCGGACACATTCAAAATGATTCAGAGGCTTTCCAGACTGATTCTTACGCAAAACTAAAGTGAAGCTTGCACAACCAGTTTTTTGAGCTCGCAGACAAAAGCCCCAACTCGGAGGGAAAACACAGCTCGCTCACGTAAGCGATGATCGTGTAGTGTGAATTGCTTACAGTGCGAGCTGAGAGTAGTGTCTGCGACATGTCAGCAACGCGTCACAAGGCCCGACTGAATATCAAGCAGGTTAAATATCTGGACCTGTCGGGAAGTCAAAATCCTGTAGCATGAACGGTGTTGTGACTGGTAATGACAGTGGAGTCAACCTACAGCCAATGAGAGTGCAATACAAGGATGAGATGAAAACAAGGAAAAGGAGTAAATGCCTTTGTAATAATTTGAACTGCTTGAAGAAACACGCAAAGATAATGAAATAAGTCAAGTCTCTCTTAAACACGTAGGCTATCCCTTCTCGATAACGCTTTATGTTTGATTCAAATTACTTTAAACAATACCATCAGTGGTGGGAAATATTGTGATTAAAATAATATTTTGAGAAATGTTAACATAGACCTCGTTACAAGGTGCGAACGCTAGGACTGATGAGCCTATATTCCGTCTTGTTTGTGAGATCTCCCTATGCGTCATGCTAGTGATACAATCTCCAAGCTCCAGTTTGACTTGGTTGGGTGAAACATCTTGTAGTGTGTGACCCCCTGTCTCCTATCAGTCACGTAGTGTAAATCACACAACGACGTCCAGACACCCAATTACAAGAGAGACAGTCATGTAGTGTGTGCTGCACATCGATCTAGCCACTTTGAAAGACGTGTAGTCCGGCATTAGGAAAGGTTTGATGATGCATACCATTTAAAAAGTTTTAAACCATATTTTAAGAAAGCTTTTGGTTTATACCTTTTCATTTGTTTTTTTTCTTTGTATTGGTATTTTAAATGTATTGGTCATGTAGCACTTTGGGATTTCTTTTCATTTAAAGTGCGTTACAAATCAAATGTATTATTATTATTATTATTATTATTTTGATAATTATCATCAATATTTTGGTCAGGATTATCGTTACAGGAACTTTTCACATCGCCCATGCCTAACCTCCAACTGCCGAAAACCTATAACAAGCCAAGATGGAACCAAAAACGAATTATCCTCCTACCAAAGGTCGAGAGGTCAGTGCCATCCAACCGTTTTATCCCAAGCAGAGGCAGAACGAAAATGCTGTGTGTTCTCAATACATCCTCAATAATACACTCTTCTATATGTAAAAAGGCACCCGCTTGCATCACGCAGAGCAATGGGAGCCGTAACCGTGGCTATAAAGCACGCATCGAATCTGAATTCACAGCACATTTAGTTTGTAAACATGCTGGCTAGGAGCCATCTATTTTAGCAGTGGTTCAGTTGCATGGCCATTCTCTCGGGCTGCCCTCCTCAGATATTCCATCAGCGACTGTCTCCAATGGGGCCAATTATTTCCCTCCCATGTACCTGCTTTGGCGCTCTGGTCACGTCTTTGCGCGTGTGCATAGCATGCAAGGGCTTGCTGGTGTTCCATGATGTGTGTGTGTGTGTGTGTGTTCCACACCGGGTCAGGTTTCGTTCATTCATTTCGCTGGTTCCTGACAGTGAGCTCAATGCTGCTCCCTACGCTCGCCGCACCGTTAACCGTCTCCCGCCTTCAACGCTCTGACAAGCAGTGATTGTCTGTTGGCAGGGCCGGGTCTCCTAATGCCTCAGGAGCGCAGCAGAATAATGCCGGTGTAATCCTCAGTGGTGTAGCAGGGAGGAACACGAAGGGGAAGAGGGAATGTGTTTCCACACATCTCACAGGTTGTTGGTGTTTTTCCTGATTCGGGAGAGAATGATGCCAGTTACCCGGACTGCCTCGCAGCTACCGTATTTGTTTGCTAATACCATTTCTTCTTGAAAGCCACACAATAACATCTGGCCTCTCTTCCTCCTTTGAGTCATGTTGACTGAAGTGTGCCTTCACTCACCAGTCCATAACATGTACTAGGACTACACTGAGCATGGACGTTTTGGGGTGTTCACCTAAACCAAAATGTGACTATTGACCAGTGAGAGCAGTTTATAGAGGAACCCATTGGTGACTATGGCTGCATTCCATTCAAATAAAGTCCATTATTCTTTACAAACAGCATTGACCTGTCAAAAGACACCATTTGTATAAATGCTGTCATTTTATACGGGCAACCTGTTGCGTTTAGAGTTTGAGGTTTTCATAAACACTGGCACTCCGGTGCTCCAGACAGCTACCTCCAACACACAGCGCTCAGTGATTTTTATCACATAATCACCGTGTCTGCTGCAAACAGTCCTAAAAAGGCTGCCATTGTTTTAATTAAAATGCACATGAGTTAATGTTTTCCTCTTACAATAGTTCTCAGCTAAATGTTTTTTTTTCAGATTGCTTACGAAAATCCTCAGAGGATGTAGCCGTCAGTACTGCTTCGTAAGATACATCTATCTATCTATCTATCTATCTATCTATCTATCTATCTATATGTATGTTCGTACTGAATTATGTATATATGTGTATGTGTGTGTGACATCTCACACACACATACACAGTATATGGCCAGCTCATATGCTTTCGTATTGTTTTCTACAGTATTTTGTTTATTGGCCAGAAATTAAACAATGCCATTGGTACAGGTTACAATTTAGCCCTTACACACACACACACACACACACACACACACACACACACACGCACACACGCACACACACGCACACACACACACACACACACACTGACTCTAATGATGCTCTAAGTGCATGAATCTTGGACGGAAGCGCCTCTCCCATATTTCGAGCAGCGTTAACGATCAGCGCTAAGCAATCCACTGGCCGGTTCATCCAGCGATGTCACAGACGATGTTGCCTCTACATCCCAGCGACATTGAAATAGGTGAGACTGACGTGCGTATCGCTAACAGACGCAGCGCAGAATGCATGCTGATGGCATGGCAAACATCCCAATGGCATTCAGCCTCCTCCTCATGAAGATAGGACCTTCGCATGAAAGGACAGGCTGGCATTAGCTTACAGAAGCCTAACTCCCAGCAAAGCCAAAAGGAATCACAAAATATCATCACCTCAGCCAAGTTTTCCTGGCCTGTCTGCAGTCAGGGAGAATTTCCTAGGGCTCCAAGCATCTGGAATGCTACAGAGACAGATAGGCACACAGCCTTTTCCAGCCTTATGAAGAGATTAAGATGCTGAGGAGTACTAACCCATATATTTTTCTTTGCGCTGACATTGAACCTGCTGAATCTAATTAAATCTTCAGCAGTTAATGAAATCAGCTGTGATTTTGCACTTCAGGCTATTACTTAGTACGTTTACATTTAAATTCTAAATGGGCTTTTTCATCTTTGGAGAAATTCATTTTGCATTTTATATTGTTCAACATATTTCACTAGCACTCTGTAACAGTGAAGTTATAATAGTCTCTAGACTCTTGCGTTCTAACAAACCTCATGCAGCAGAATTATTGCTAGTCATTATCCTTCTCGGCTAGGAAACTAAGCAGTAAGTAAAAGTGGTTTCACAGTTTAATTTCACAGTTTAGACAAAAGGAGGAAAAAGTTACTCTCCTATAAATAAAACACGCTATGGGGCAACCCGACGTGCGTTCTGCTTTCCTCTCCGTGCCTGTCCTCAATTTACCAGCTAGCACAACCTTGACTATAATCTGCATTGCAGACCAAAGACAGCAGAGGTGCTCCATGTCGCCAACTAGAGGGCTGCTGCCACCACTGCAGTTTACATGACATCTCCTCTCTACTGCTCCCCTGAAACAGGACCGGGGACGGAGGAAATAAGTGTGTGTGTGTGTGTGTGTGTGTGTGTGCGTGGGGTGGGGGAAAGGCCTCTCAGCATCGCTGGCTTTATCGGTACGCTGTGTCATCGATGGCCTTTCTACCTCCAGTGATGCTTTGGAAAAACACTCGTCGGGAAGAGATATTAAACTGTTCATGCAGTGTTCAGTGTGCTGTGTTTGTGTGACTCACACACACACACACACACACCTAAACCTACACATCAACTCAGACACAAACCCACACACCTACACCGTCACACAAACACACACCTACACAAAACACACACACACACACACACACACACACACACACACCTAAATACAAACAGGCCCATACCTATACCTACACACAAAGACACACACACACCTATACACAAAGAAACAAACACACACCCACACTACATCTACACCTACACATGAACACACACACACCTACACACACACATCTCAAATGACTGCGAGGGCATACACCTGCCGCTATGTGTGCCATAAACCTGGCTGCCCTCTTGTCCGCCCACCATGCCCGGTGTATTTAAAGCCTTCCCTCTGCAAGAGATGCCTCGTGCACATCCTGGTGTGTATCACTGCATTAGGAGGAAAGTGTGTGTGTGTGTGTGTGTGTGTGTGTGTGTGTGTGTGTGTGTGTGTGTGTGTGTGGGTGGGGGGGGGGGGGGGAGAGGGGGAGGTCTATATCTCTCTAGCGATCTGTCACGC
>JAODLL010067520.1:6375-17123 GCA_026546735.1 Forbesichthys agassizii
TCTAAGCTGTTCTGTACACAATGTGGCGTATACATGGCCGTTACATGCATGCCGGTCTAAGCTGTTCTGTACACAATGTGGCGTATACATGGCCGTTACATGCATGCCGCTCTAAGCTGTTCTGTACACAATGTGGCGTATACATGGCCGTTACATGCATGCCGGTCTAAGCTGTTCTGTACACAATGTGGCGTATACATGGCCGTTACATGCATGCCAGTGTGGTGATTTGTGCAAGCCTTACCTTGGGCGGTGAGTCGCTGGGCACGCTGTGGTTGGCACCCTCACTGGGAGACAGGCAAGCAAGTGGCAGAAATGAGGGGTAATGGTTGAAAAATACATACGTTATAAGGACATAAAACGCAGGAAGTAGAATTACGACTAAAGGAATGGCACGTAATAAAATATATAAGAAAAGCGTTAGTAAATACTGCAAGTTGTTATTTAAAGAACAGAGTAAGTAAACTGGAGAATGTTACTTAAGGAACAGAGAAAGTATACTGGAGGCGAAATATAAGTACTCCATATCCACCACACAGGGGCAGCAGAGATCTTTAAATAAAAAGGCATGTTATTCAGGCAGGTTACTCGGACAGGTACATTATCCTCACTTTGTGGCATAATAAGTCGCACACACTTACACACAAACTCCAACATAAAACACACATGGTGATACTGGCATAGTTAGTAGAATACGATGGAGAAAAAAAAACAAGCAGGCATGCGGGACACAAACTAGATACGCTGTACGTGCAGAAGACGCATGGCAAAAATATAGTCAAGCAAACCATCTGACGATTTGAAACCAACAGCGTTTACCTCTTCTCAGGGTCCTCTGACTGCTTTTCTGCTTTTTCATCCTTCCTGCAGTAGGGGTGGTGTTAAGAAATGTGCGGTAATGTATGCTGTGCTGTGTATTTCCTAATCCTCAGTCTTTTTGTGTGTGCTTGGACGGGACAACTAAAAGCACAGGATTGTGTAATGCAGATTGGTCACCGTGGACAATTTGCACCATATCACATGTGGCAGCATTTA
Organism: Forbesichthys agassizii; assembly: GCA_026546735.1. Lineage (NCBI taxonomy): Eukaryota > Metazoa > Chordata > Actinopteri > Percopsiformes > Amblyopsidae > Forbesichthys > Forbesichthys agassizii. Next base: position 7,411 of record JAODLL010067520.1, read on the forward strand.
AACCAAAGAAAGGTCAATAACACACACATTAATAAGTCAAAGCACCTGGCTTTTGAGTTTTGGCTAAATGTCTTTGAAATGAATGATAGCATCCATCAGTCCAGCTTTAGCTCGTAAACGGTCATTGTGGGTAATAATGAATAAACTTACTTGGCCAGGCGCTGTTCATCTAGTTTGGTCATGATGTCATTCAGGTTTTGGCTGAGCTGTGAATAGAGGGCATAGATGGAGGTTACTACAGGACTCATTAGTCATTAGAAATGCATAGAAAGTATACTACAAACACACACACACACACACACACACACACACACACCTTCCCGATCTCTTTGTGAAACTTTTCCTGATTCCCTGCAAGTTTCTGGAACGTGTTGGCGTACAAGCCGACACGACTGGGAATGCAAAGACAAAACATGGACAGAAAGGATCAACAAGATTACTGCATTGCAAAGGCACACTCTGGTTCTAGAATGTATTTGCCTTTGACCGTTGACCATTTCTATTCTTAATTGTTGTACAGGTTTATTCCATAGGATAAACCCCTCGAGATGTATCATCTCGTTTTTAAGGTGGTCTTAAGAATGAACGAATAATAATAATAAATTATAATTAACATGTTTTGTCCTGTTGACTAGATGTTATCTATGTGTATTGTACAGTACATGGATGCACTGTATGGGATCAGGCCTGTGTTACGTTTGGGAGCCATGAGGAATGTATGTCCCCTTCTCTTACCTGTCCCACAGTGCTGGGAGCTCGTCCTGCAACTCCACATTCAGCTCCTCAAAAACCTTCTGAGCTCGGCCCAGCTCCTCCTCTGCCTACGAGCACACACGGAGACAGCTGAAGAACGTTAAGAAGATCTTCACTTAACGGTACGTTGGTTTGCTTTCTTTATGTTGTCATGTTTTGTAAGCACACGTTCAGCTGGAACACATATGCCTACGCGGTAAATCATATGCAGTGCAACCAGCGAGTAATTGTACCTGAACGAGTAAGCTGCTTTTAATATATGACTACTACTTTGAGTATGACGGACACAGGAAATGTATGTACAGTACGGTACATCTACTACACAACTGGATCAGATACTACTGTAAGTCAGGGCCTATACCTATTGGACCAGTTGCAGAGCTGGTGTGTCTTACTGGTGCTGATATTCTAGGTATAGCATAAATCCTCTGACGTTCTGAACCTGACTTTTTTTTTTTTACTGTGATGACGACTTGCAAAAAACCCCCAAAAACAATCAGACGAACAAGCAAGTTAGTGGGGTTTGTAAGTGGTGAGCAAAGCGCTTCACCTGGTTTAGGGAGAGATTAGTCTGAGCCACTTGGTGAGCAGATATCAATCCCTGAGCCCAACTAGGAGCTGCCTTCTCCAGCAAAGCTGTGGGCTGTCAGCCAAGCACATCAGCATGCAGGGGAGAGAGAGGGAGAGAGAGAGAGAGAGCGAGAGAGGGGGGTTCACGGGACGAGAATGAAAGAATGAATGATGTTTGCGAGAGGGGAATGAAATTCAGAGAGAGCAAACAAATTATTTTTCATTCAGGGCTACGGCATTTAGTGGCTTGTACAGGAGTAGTGTAGCTAGCTTAGCACAGCTTGTGTGCATCAGCAAGTCTTTGGCCCTTTTCACAGGGTTGTCATAGTAGGAAAAACAGTTAGCTCATAATATTAATTTAAGGTCTGTTTCATTAAGGTATACCAGTATAGACAATGTACTGGTTGCTTTGCTAGATGTGCCTACTGGTGCACTGGTATGACACATACCAGTGCTCGTCTTGGGAACCCACTGCCCAGCATATTTTACTGTAGATGTCTCCCTGCTTCAATATACCTGATTCACATGAATGGGTCATTATCAGGCTTCTGCAGAGATTGATAAGGACCCATTCATGTGAATAAGGTGTGTTGGAGCAGGGACACCTCTACAACATGCAGGGCAGGGGGTCCCCATGACCAGGGTTGGGAAACACTGTTATAATATGTTGATCCAGCTGTGACACCTCTGTGACAAAGGCCCATGGATATGATACATTCAAGGTAAAGTCAGACATTGCAGGCTAAATGCTAAGCTAATACACTTTTAGTCAAATACATCAAATAACTCCTCGCATTTCGCTATCTTACCGTTCTCTGTGTATGTTGAAAAAATGATCCGATACTTCTACACAGCCCTGGCTCCGTAAATAGGAACATAAAGTGGTGAACACCGCTCATATCAGCAAAGCCGTAGTACTACGCTTTGCTTCACAATGCATTTCTATGTGCGCAGAGGACTGCGGAGCGATACTGTTTTGATTTGAGCTCAAAGTTAGCAAGAATGACTGACCCTGCCTTTAAGTGGTTACACTACACTACTCCTCCACAAACAAACAGCCATGCCACAAGGACAACACACTGGTTATTAAGGGTTTAGACATTAGAAATGCTCTTTTGAAAGTTCAATGAATTAGGAAAGTGTTAATTAACATTAATTAGCACGTAGCAATTAATTAACTAACATTCTTGCATTAAAAAAATACACACACACGCACACACACACACACACACACACAGAGAGTATTACCTTGGCAATCTTGGCCTCGTCTTTCTTCTTGCCTTTCTGTAGGGAAGCAAAATGATGTCTGGCACTGTCGAAGTCCACCAGTTTTCTTTCACGCTTCGCTATACGGGCCTGTTGGGTACGCAAGAAAGACTTTCATAAAGATTAGTTATTGGGGACAGGGAAGGCAATAGACACCTAGACAAAAGGTTGTGCGTCCGATCCCCAACTTACATTTAAGCATTCTTGAGCAAGATTACTAACCCCTCCCTGCTTAACACTTGTAACTACATGTATGTTGCTTTCAATATAAAGCGTCTGCTTTTATGCAAAATTTCTTAGAATTAAATTTGTAGTCGCAACACAGTGAAAAAAAACTACCAATGGAAAAGAGATCAAAATGTACTGGGCTATAGACCTGTAATTACTGTATATTGTAAACGTACATACAAACTTATCAGCACAAAATATACACAGTGTACTATTCGCACACACTAAGAAGCCTTAGTACAACACGGAGCAACCTTACCTTAATTTCAGGAAGTTGAGACAAGTATGTATCCACGGTGATCAAAGAGCCATCTGTGACCTGCTGGTGATAGTCTGCCCATGACACATCTGTGTCCTGACACACGCACACGCACACACACACACACACCAGCACACACATTCCTCATTAAGTTGTGGAATTTATTACCAGTTCATTTTCTTCCACAGCCTCTTAACATACTCAGGGCTGATAAATAAACAATATGATTTACAATGTGAGATTTCATAACTTAAGGCTTCTCTGTGATTTTGCCAAATACGTATGAAAGCAGTGTTTATATAAACAATGCTGTTACACACATTTGTGCAAAGCTACTGTATATTATAACATGTATATTATTATGTAGTATTAGACAATACTACAAGCAATATGAACAAAAAAGAAAAGGCTCAACTCTGGCAATATGAGTTTATAATATTTATGGCTGTGAAACGGAAACACAGGTTGCTTTTCAAGAGTTTAGCATTCTTGTCAATATGTGTCATTTAACATTTAAATCAATTGAAGCATGTTATAAATGTTTGTCTAGTCTAAAACACAAATACTCATCTATTGTAACCCCTAATTCCACTCTGTACATTGACAGGTGATATATTATAGGTCCTATGACAATCTCAAGAAACACTTAGTATATCCCCAATAACTATGCAATTGAGTAAAACAACACAAACCTTACATTTACAGCTGTGGATATTTGCTATTTATGAATATTTCTTCCATTAGCCATGCACAAACAATATGTATTTTGTAATCTTACAGTGCCTTCTGTTGAAAGTTAATCAAATGTTTGTGCAATGTTTAATGGTACTTGTAGATACATAAAGTGTAATTTTAAACGCGCTAGTGTCATTTTTGCCAGCATACAGCATACAACAACATATGATATTCATGCTTAAATTTAGGAAATGTTAGTTGCAGTTGCACTCTCTTTATAGTTACAGCCGTTCCAACAGGTGTAGTTTGTCCTTTGCTACTCTATCTTTCCATCGTGTTGGAGAAGTATGTCTCAAAGCGACGGTCAACACTACACACTAAACTATCTTTTACCTCCAAGTTATTGTCCATCTCTTTCTCTATCATCTCCTTTAGATGGAGGGGTGGAGAAGAGAAACATGCATTTAGGAAAAGAGAGAGAAGAGAAGAGAAGGAACTAGACGTGAATAAGTGAGTTATTACTAAACAGGGGGCTTCAAACAACAACAACAACAATAACAACACAATAACATTGTGTTGTCTCCACTTGAAACCCTCTAGCTTCAGGTCAGGTGTCGCTTGACCACTACCAGCATGTTTCAAGTTTGATATACACAAACCCATGCACCGAGTTTGACATCCACACCAAAGACGTTCTGTAACCGTGCTGTCATGCCTGATCCTATAGCATCGCTACTGTACAGTACACCTACCTCTATCAGGCTGTCGATCTCCTCTTTACCAAACCACTCGGGCTCGTAAATATCAGCCAGACAGTCTTGCAGCCGTCGGGATGCCTCGTGCATGGCTACATCGCAGACAGACAATGGGGCAGACAGACAAACGCACACATATAGGACAAATACATGGTGAGACACATTTAGTGTACCTGCAATTGTTATTGCCCAACCCACTCCCAGAAAAGTATTCTGTCTTACTTTTAACTGCTGTCATGTAGCCTTTCAAGTCTTTCTGCAATTTATTGCCATCTGCCTGAAAGAACACCATACACGTTTTGATCAGGGTGAACAAATTTGGCAAAATACAAAGAAAGGAAAACATAATTTAACAAGTATTTGTCTGCCTTTAGGGAACTCTCCTCAGTTTGTGTCTGTAGCTCCCCTTGTGGTTGAACCACGGTGGTGCAGAACATTTTTTGTATGTTTCCCCACTGGGGGAACATGAATGCAATTCAAGAGTGTACCTTTTAAACTGACATGTTGTTTAAGAAAATGCTTCTGACAGATTTGAAGGAAATGCCAGGTTACAGTGTGGCCATGTGGGTGAGAAAATTACAGCTTCTGACCATTTGCTTGTTGAAGTTGGCCACCATCTCTTCGAAGGCAGCATCACGCGTCTCATCCGATTTACCCAGTTTCTGCAAGACCTGTTACGGGTACAGAACAACCAATGACCATCCATCTGAACTAAAAAAACTAACACTGTAGCTACCTGGCCAAGTTTGTTTGTGTACGGGCTGAGAACAAGAGAAAGGTTGTTCTCTTCAACCTAAAATATGAGCAACAGCCTCATATGCTGGCAGAACAATAGATGGCCCCTTATTCCCTGCGTTGTATCAGACAAACGTTACAGCTACATTGTCTTAAACGCTATGTTAATGATGCAACACATGTCGAAACACAGTGAGCTTCTAGACGCCAGGAAAAGGCCCCTAAACCAAACCAAATCACAGAAACAACAAGGAAATGGATGTAGGGGAATGCAGAAGTGAAAGTTGCATTAAAGAAAGTCTAGAGCTATTCTATTCCATATGTTACTTTACCTCTATTTTGACAACTTTCATTTCCTTTTGAATTGTGACAGGTTCTTCAGATGCATATTACGTTAAAGGTACCCTAAGAAATTCTCAGAAAATGCAAACTGAAACAAAGCACCCAAAAATGAATCAACATTGGCTACTACAGAATACAAGAATGCATTTTTCAAATATGAAATGAACAAACTTAAATATTTGGAGATTCTCGTATTTCTATATTTTGAGCGCTTACTGAAACAATATTGAAGGAGTATATCTCACCCATCCGGATGCTCAACATTCAGGTCCTAGGGGACGCTAAATGTCATAAGAAAGGGATTTGAGGAAGACAAGTGGCAGGTAGCTTTGTTGCGGATGTTGTCTACAAGGTCACCGGATAATCTGATCAGATGACACATACGGCAGCCTCTAACACCCATACCACCTGCCGCCCCTAATCCTAGCCCTCACCGAGGCCCTCGGAGACAGCCGACATGCGACCAGGGACTTCCCCACTACTTCAAACCTGGCTGTCAGAGTCCCAATGACACCTTCGGCCTTGGTTAACATGGCTCTATGCCTGCTTACTAGTCATACAAGCCTGTTCCATTGGCTTCTATTTCTATATAAGCCCTGACGCAAATTGCTCTTTTTTTTACACAATATTTAAACTTTACATAAAATATATAGGAGTTGCCTGCTTCCAGAAATCCAATAATGTCCTACTTGCATAATAAAAAGAAGTTTGAGAGAATAATGTTTTGCAGCACACACTTATTTTTCTTTTAGGTTTCTTAATGGTTAGCTTCTTGTACTTCTGTGTAGAGCACTTTGGTCAGTGCAAATTGCTTTCACATGTGCTTTTTACACTTACTACGTTCAGAATGAAATGAATCCCTTGACAGCTGCACTGGATGACCAACGTAGGATACAATGCAGACTATGGCAAACTAGGCCTATACAGGACATTCCTTTCCGTTCTTGCTTATTGAGCGCAACTCTTTAAAGTTCAACTTCAACAACCATTTCTGAAGCAAGGAATTCCTGTTACACATTGCAGTTGTGCTATAGCATATTTTGCATAAGGTGTAGTTATATGATTGGGTCACATTTTCCAACTCAGATCCAACCTGTTGTTTGCCAAAAGGTGAACACAGTATGTTGCTAGCATTGTGTAGGTCACTTCGATATACAAAAGCTATTGCATTTTACTTGATAGAAAGCACAGTTTGCAGTTATTTATTTTCTGTAAACATATATAAAGTCGTAGGCCTTATTATGTGTTCTCGGAAAGCAACTCAACGTACTTCCAAACAAATCTAAATAAATGTATTGTGTTCATTTGTCTTTTAACTTAATGTAGCTACTGCATCAACCACACTATGCTAAATGCTCTGTATGTGCAAACTTACTAAATCTGAATCTCCATATTCACTTTGTGAATAAGGTCTGGCCTTATTCTGACTTCTGGTTCATCTGGAAACTATTGGACGCCGTTTAAGCATCTCGGCGTTGCCAAAACTGTTTTGATCGCCTCATCTAGCTCTACCACCATTTATAAACACGCTTGACTTCAACGTCACCTCACTACCCCACTGTGATTGGTCCGCCAGCAGGGTGGCTGTGAAAACGCTAATGTGAACAGGGTTTCCAGACTATAATCTCAGGTAAATGTCTTTAGCTGAGAGAAATAGCCGGGCGGAGCCAGGATAGGGATGACCATCAGGAAGCAACAACCATAAGCAGGCATTATTTATCAATGTGATTGTTTGTTTGTGTTATTTTCTCTTATTAATGAACCAATGAAAACAGCCATAAAAGCAGTCTCTTACCCAGACAACTGCAATGCCAAAGGGGCAAAGATGACTGTGACCATGTAACCATACCCAGCAATGCCAGAGAGAGGGATTGCGGAAGACTTCAGAGACATAGAAACACTACCTTATATCACCCCATCTGCCCGGAGGACCGCTCCAAATGCTACTACGGCCTTTTTAATATTACATATGTCAAGGTATGTTCCAGATATCTATTTCAAGCTTTGTCACCGCCACAAAGTATTAAAAAAACCTGCAGTATGCAGTTCTTTAAACATATCCAGTACTCAACTAACATTTACAGTACTTAACTAAAGTATAGTCAATACAGATATAGATAGAGTTAACGTACAGTCAATTTAGAGTAAAATATCACTTGAGTTTGCAGCTACCCCAACACATGTAGATCTTGGCCTTTCAATAAGATGACTCTCCCCTTGCTAATGTCAGAGGTCAGAGGAGCAGGTCATGGGGGTGTTGTTTGTTTCAATGTGAAATATAGGCTGTGAAATATAGCCCTGTACAGACTACAATGTGATTAAGGGCTACATAAATAAACTTGACTTGACTTGTTACTATGGACATGCACGGTATGATACCCACACACTGCAACATTATTCACATGCAGCAGTATACGAGTTAACTGCATGCACACAAAACCTAACCGGACAGGCACTGAGATTAGATGAATGAATGAATTATGAACTCTCGTATAGTATTACCATGTAAGTATTACACAAACATATTATTTCTCCTCCCTATTTGACACAACAGGACGGTAAAACAGATTTGGCCTATCTGGTTCTAAAATATTACCGAGAAGTGTCCTCGCTTTTGTGTGTGTGTGTGTGTGTGTTTGTGTCTGAATAGGCCAGCTGTCCATGTCAAAGAAGATATGGTTATAGAAAGGAACTATGTATGTGTGTGTGTGTGTGTGTGTGTGAGACCCCATTAGTTTCACAGAGCTGTCTATGGCCGCCGGTGTACAATTTCATCCCCAAAAATACACCCGTAGGCTCGCCATGGCCTGTCAATACACGCGCGCGCACACGCACGTACACACACACACGCACACACATAACACAAGCCCACCATACGGCACACTATTGTAGGTGCATAGCACACACACCCACACACAAGCGTAAACACAGTCATTTTGTAACCATCTATGACAGTCATAAAGTGCAGGAATAGCGTGAACACACACACACACACACACACACACACACACATGTACACAGGCAGCTTGTGAAGTTTAAATGTAATTTGGGGTGTGTGTGTGTGTGCAGGGGGGGCACTAAAGATAGCTGTAACCCCCCAGGCAGCTCCAGTAGTGAGGCATACTGTGCGGGAAAGGTCTCTGGGCGGGGGTGGGTAGGGGTTGGGTGGGCAGGTGTGATGATGGCTATGTGGGTAGTGTGTGTGATTGTACCGCAGTACTACGACCTCAGTACAGCATGTACCGCGTACGTAAATTGCCTGGAATGTGGACTGGCACCAGAAAAGTGAATGGTTTAATCCCTGCCAATTGTAAACAAGGCAACATATTAATCTAATCGCATGTTTTAGTTTTATAATCTCTCTCTTGTATTTGTTGGATTTATACACTTATTTATTGTCCGATCCTTCTGTGTATCATCTGCTAAAGATGTAAACAAACACATTTACTTGCGAATGTCATCATTTTTATACATATTGATCTGTTGCATGAATTGCAAACAAACCACAGTGTACAAACGTATACATGTACTAATGGGGCATTATGGGTAAAAGCATATGGTGTATGTCATGTACCGCGATAGATTGTGATTGGCCAATAGTAAATGTGAGTGGACAATTACCGGGAAAGAGATGGCTGGATCTGGTCTTGGGGCAGGTTGTGAGGGGTGATGGGGTCAGAGACACGGGGTCTTTCCTCTTTGACTCCAAGGGGCAGAACCAAGCCACTGTCATGCTTCAAAAGGGCAAGCCCACCCCACCCAACCACACAACAACCAACCATGGGGGTTTTCCCCAGCATGCCTTGGAGCGCAGCTGCCCGCCAGGCGAGCCCCGGGTGCCTTGCGTTCGCTTTGCCGCGCCGCAGGTGACAGAACATCACTATGACAACCATTGTGGCCGCCACTCTTATTTCTTCTGTCAGCTGGCCTAACTGTAATCAAATACATTCGAGCTAAACTCGGCCATGCTAACAGAATATGAGCTTTTATGATACATATAAAAGCACACTTCTGGAAGTGAATCTTGAGTCTATGGAGATCAGCGGTCTGAGCACTACAAACTCTCTCTCTCTCTCTCTCTCTCTCTCTCTCTCTCTCTCTCTCTCTCTCTCTCTCTCTCTCTCTCTCTC
>JAODLL010067531.1:0-17123 GCA_026546735.1 Forbesichthys agassizii
TATGTTACAATATCCGCTGTGACTGGATGAACTTGTAATATTGGAAATTGGTTTGTCATCATTAATGAATAAAATAAGATGTATTAAAAAAACAAAACTTTATTCTGAAGTGTGTGCTGACATAGTGATGGATCCCATGAGATGTATCTTCCAGTTATAACATTTGAATGGAAATTGCAAAAGCACCAGTTATAATAAAAATCACGTGAAACATGTACAATATGATTTCACCACCCTTACCTCTTTATGAACTGAATGGCTTGATTGCCATTGAACATGCTTATAAAGCCTCCATGATAGCAGTGTAATATTCACTGTCCTGTTATGTTGAAACATCTCAAATAAACTATAATGTCAGGAATTACTTCGTTCATGTTGTCATTACAATGTCGCACAACAACCACACGTTTTCCTCTTATATTTTTCTAGTGTATTACCTGTACTATTAGATTACCTTACCTGTACTATTAGCTTACCAATGTATACAAATACCTTGTTGTGCATTATTATGTTTTCCCCTATATTTGTAGTATTTCTTTTTTTATATTGATATATAGATTTTTGTCATTTCAAAAAAATAAATAAACAATGTTTTGGCCAAAAGGAGCCAGAGGTAAAACAATCTAGACACTGGAGAAAACAATGGAAGAGGATCTTGCTACAGTACCTTATTGTTACTAGTTAGATAAAGTAGAGGTAAAGCAGCGCTGTGTGTTTTGGGGGCAATAGTATTAATTATGTCCAACAGGCGGCAGTGTTGTTGTACTATTTTGGGCCTGTGATCCCAGTCCCCACACACAGCGCCTCCAAGTTCTCTCATCAAACAAGAAGAGCGGGGCGTGGACACGGACAATCTTTTTGGAGACTAGACTAGGGAAAATTTCCTGTCATCGCGCCTGAAACTGGATATTTGAGAAACTTATTTGTAAGTAAACACGTTATATATTTTTTATTAGCTATTTTTTGTTGTTTAGACTATCAATTGATAGCACATTTGCGACAGAATAGATTCGTGTTTCAAAGGCCTCCCTGTCATATTCTTCATAACGGACTTTCTGTTCTAACTAGCCTATTACTTAACATTCCTTATTATATCGGTTACATTTCAACTACACTTTTATGACAAGCTCTCAATGTCATCACGCCCTCAACGTATGTACGCTCATACCAGCTCATGTACGCGCTTCACTGCCCACTACAAAATACCATTGGCATGCGCATAATTCCAAAAAGCCCCGCCACAATAACAGATGTGGACCACACAAACATTACACACCATAACAGACTAAATATAACAATATATGGTGGGAACACAACTTTTTGGCATCTTGTTTACAGCCAACCCTGAGCTTTTCAAGAGTGAACAAACCTACCACCCTTTTGCTTTGGAGTTGACCAATCATCTTACAGTATCTTAATAGCAGTGTCACTAACACTTGGTTTGTATGCTGCTTGCCCCTGATCTCAGAAGAGACGTCAAGAAGACCTACGACCATGGATGACATCTTCACACAGTGTCGAGAGGGGAACTCAGTGGCTGTACGGCTGTGGTTGGACAACACAGAGAACGACCTCAATTTAGGGTAAGGGTAACATATCTGTTTTGTTGTGGTTTAGAAATAGACACGCTTGCAGATGACCACAATGCTGTAGCCTATGCGTAATGTCTATATTCAATGTATACCACAGAGTGGTATTTGTTTAAGATCGTTACTGTGCATGTGTGATAGGTTCAGTGTGTGTGTGTGTGCGCGTGTGTGTGTGTGTGCGAGTGTGTGTGTGTTTTAGTTTCCCTGGTGCAGAGCAAGGCAAATAGTTTCCATTTTGTGCACTCCATATAAATCTCAAAATTTTCCTGCACGTCACTAGACATTTTTTTAGAAAAAAACTGTATATTGATGTCATACCCATAAATAGTTACAGAGAATTGTGTGTGTATGTGTCTGCACGTGGAAAATGGAAAGGGTTTATGGTGAAACTGCAATATAAATGGCACAGTCAACTGATGTATTAATTAAACCCATCAAATGCAGCGACAGAAAAAGAATTGAGTAGCACAGACATTTTTCCAGAAGAGTGACCGCATACGAGGAATAGTTATCTGAGTTTGGGTCAATCCTTAGAAAGCTTCTTTTTTTCTCCTTCTCCTTCTTCTTCTTCAAGCAATGCCATTGGTTCTCTCTGGGCAAGGCCATATATGAGCAAATTGTTGATGTTTGTGACGTTCAGGCCAGTAGAGCTCCGCTCCGGGCCAACCGCAAATGAGCCAAAGCCATTTCCTCTATTCAGCTCCTTACAGGGTTGGTCTGTCTCTGGCAGTGTCTCGTGCAGCTAGCAGCAGTCACCGTATAAACATCTGACCGGTGATTATGCTGCTGGCCTGATGTTATGACTACAGCCTCACTCTGAGGAGCCACAGTCGTGTGCAGCTAAACCCCGCCCCCTTTCAGAGTTTCTATGAAATGGCGCGAGTAGACAACATTTGTTCAGACGGCACTGGCATTCTTTTCTTTTCCTGTATCTGATGTAAGGGTTAGGAATGGGGAAGACTGGGAACACAGAGACTAAAATATATGGCATTCTGAAACTCCCCCTTCAGCTGAGAGAGAGAGAGAGAGAGAGAGAGAGAGAGAGAGAGAGAGAGAGAGAGAGAGAGAGAGAGAGAGAGAGGTACAGGATTCCACTCTGTTTTCCTCTCTGTCGTCATTCCTGACTTTTTTTCCTGCATTTCTTTTTATAGCACACATGGTGTGTGTGAGCACAGTATGTCCAAAGGCTATACAATCGATTTTAAACGGCCAGAGAATGCAAAGGCTGCTAGAGCAGGTTTCATTGACAAACAAGAGTGCAGCCGGCACCGATATGTGATTTTAGAGGCAGTTTCAATGTCATAGGAAGTTGCGTGCAGGTGATAGGCCTGTACACTAGCACAGTGTGTGTGTGTGTGTTTGTGTGTGTGTGTGTGTGTGTGTGTGTGCGCGCGCGTCTAGCCAGCGCGCCTGCTTTCAGACATATTTAGCAGAAGTATGTGGTCATGTCTAAATAAAGATTGGTTGAGAGATACTGAGGGACAGGCAGGGAGAAAGAGTATCTACCTAGACAGCCTTCTGTAAGCTGATACGTGCTCTAAGTTGTTACGTGCAATAGTGCAACCGGGTTGGTCTCAGCAGTATGACCAAGGGAGATGGCTCTATATTCCCAGTCCCAAACCACCTCCCTTCCCCCATCCACACCCACCACTGCCATGCACTCCCATGAGAAAGTAACCGTTTACATTAACGTAAATAACTAACTAAGTCAAAACTATTAAAAACATCGCAGCTATTCCCCTTACTCCTCTGACCCAAAAGTGTCACGTCATGACATTATAATTCTTTTTTTTTTTTTGTTGAAAGATTGACTTCTCTTTGCTCTGTCGTCTCCGTAGAGACGACCATGGCTTCAGCCCTCTCCACTGGGCCTGCAGGGAAGGGCGGAGCGCCGTGGTCGACATGCTCATCATGAGAGGCGCTCGAATTAACGTGATGAACCGGGGCGATGACACTCCATTACACCTTGCTGCCAGCCACGGACACAGAGACATACTGGCAAAGGTGCACGCACGCACGCACACACACACACACACGCATGCACTAAAGCACACACGCATGCACTAAAGCACACACGCACACACTGCTTTAAAAAGAGACCATTAAAAATACGGTATTTTCTGATTACCGTACATGTGTTTTACTATATTTTACCGTTTCTGTCTATGTGATGAATCTACAGTACTTCCCACTGTGTGTTATGTTACAGCTGATTCAGTGCAAAGCAGACCCCAATACAGTCAATGAACATGGAAACACACCGCTCCACTACGCCTGCTTCTGGGGACAAGACCAGGTGGCCGAGGTACAGAACACTCCAGCCACACCACTTGTTGGCTGAAAACGCCCTCGTCTGGTCAAACACTGTTACTGCAGCACACTTGGTTGATGTTTGGGGATGATCAGGAAAGTAGAGATAAACAAATCAAATGAGCCTTTTAGTAAGTCTCAACTAAATAGTTTTTACAGCACAATACGATTCTTTGTATTTGAAACTGCAGGGTGTTAGTTTGTGTTATATACAGTATGTAACTATTATGTTAATTATCCAAGGGTATAAAATCATTGTAGAAAGCCTACGTGTGTTCCACTGTGAATTGTCCAACTTAGCATAGACAGGGACTAATAACTGAAACTGGAAGGACCTTTCTGAAGTGTGACTTTTCCACTTCTGTAATGACCTTTCTATATCTAAGACCAGAAGTCAGTAGACACATCTAACACTTTCCTTTTGCGTTCACAGTTAAAATGTATATGTAATGTGTAATAAGCTTCCCTCCTCTTTCTTCCGTAGGACTTAGTAGCCAGTGGGGCTCAGGTGTGTACATGTAACAGGTATGGACAAACACCTGTGGATAAGGCCAAACCTCACCTAAGCCAGCTGCTTCAAGGTTAGAAATAACATGGTTTAGGTCGAATTGTCATGTTTAAATCGCACATTCACGATTTTATTTGCTTTCGACACAAAGCGTACATAGTTAATAATGAATTGTTTGATCTTTCCTTCCTGGTGCTATTCATGTTTTGTAGAGAAGGCAGAGAAACAGGGCCAGAATCTAACCAAAGTACCGTACAAGGAGACGCTCTGGAAGGGCACCATGCGGACACGTCCCCGTATGTGCAAATTTGTTTAACACAACCCTGAACACTACTGTGTATTTCTGTTTGACCAGCCCTATTTCTGCTCTCTTAGGTAACGGTACTTTGAACAAGCAGGCTGGTATTGACTTTAAACAGCTATCTCTCCTGACCAAGATCAATGAGAACCATTCCGGAGAGGTCATTCCCTGTTTACATGTTTATATCTGAGCTGTATAATGATTGTTCTTTATGCCTTGGGTCTTACGTTATGCTGTCTCTGTGTAGTTATGGAAGGGTCGTTGGCAAGGGGACGAGATTGTAGTTAAGGTGCTGCAGGTGAGAGACTGGACAACCAGGAAGAGCAGAGACTTCAACGAGGAGCATCCTAAACTCAGGTACAAATGGTATTAAGTCAAGACAGTCTGTGACTGTCTGTGTATTACTGTGTATTGCTTGAATGAGCACAAAGTCTACTAGTACTCACTTAATAAAAATTATATATAATATTTAAATAAACATTCCCAACCATCTGTCTTACTCTCTGACCTATTTCTTTTCACAACAGGATATTTTCTCACCCCAACGTGTTGCCTGTTCTGGGTGCCTGCCAGTCACCACCCTCCCCTCACCCCATCATTATAAGCCATCACATGTCATTCGGATCTCTTTACAACATACTACACCAGGGCACAAGTGGGTAGCTTGTGTTTAATAGTACTTGGCACAAACATACTCTACAGTATATAGATGGATTCTCTTTTTAAAATATGAATATAAACATACGTTTCTCCTCTCCCCTCCTGTTCTTAGCATTTGTTGTAGACCAGACACAGGCAGTTAAGTTTGCGTGGGACATTGCCAGTGGCATGGCTTTCATCCACACTCTGGAACCAATGGTTTCACGACTTTTCCTCAACAGCAAGCATGTCATGGTGAGACATAGTTAAGCAGCTTTCTGGAGTCTGTGAGAAATTCCACATTCTATTACACTATGGGTGAGAATAGAGTGTGGGGCGTAACATGACATTAACGTGACATTTAGCCAACTAAAGGAGGGCCAACACAAAATTAGCATTGTCACATAGACCTTTTTGGCACCAAGTGGTGACAATATGAACAAATCATTAAAGCCAGTTTAAAGAAATAAAAATATATTTGGACAAAAATTAAAATATAACATTCAAAATCCTTACCACAGGAAATATAAATGTATCAATACCAAAAGGGCATAAGTGCAGTTATGTTATGGTGGCACCAACTGGATTAGTATGTTCACTGTTTAAATCTTTTGTTTTTTTTAACTACAAATTGATTAGGAATTCACTTGTGCACTTTTGGCAGTAGAAAAAGCTCACAGAGAGCTTTCATTTGAGATATACCTCTCCATTTCACCCAAAATGTCACTTTTCTGAGATGAATTCACAAAACACTATCATGTAGCATTTACATCCCACCATTAATAAGACGTGTCTGGTTGGCAGATTGATGAAGACATGACAGCCAGGATCAGCATGGCAGATGCCAAATTTTCCTTCCAGTGTCCTGGTCGTATGTACTCCCCAGCATGGATGGCACCTGAAGGTATTTGTTATCTCCTGCCCTTCTTTCTCTTCCTCCATCAAAAATCCCTCTTTTCTATATCAACCTCTTTCATTTTGGACTTCTCCCTTCAAGCTGAACGTTCTGTTACAATTAGCGTTACACTTTTGTTTCCTAAGCGTGATTGGCTATTTGACTGAGTGTGGGAGTATAGGTAAGAGGTGATTGGATGCACTCCAGAAATTGTCACACCTGTGGCTACATCTGACACACAGGGGTCTTATAGACACAACAAGCACACAACTGGAAAAACTGTATAATTCCTGTGTGAATAAAGTTCAATAATTGTGCTGGTTAGTTCAAAACATTGTTGTAAAATAAAGAAAAAAAGGTAATGATCACAATGAAGCATTGGGAGTTTAAAATAATGTTATGGAGAGCCTAAGTCACTTCAGCATTATTGTACCTTAGTTCGAAAAGATATAGTTTTACAACAAACTGCAACGTTCATGACAATTTTCTTAAATAGACAAACACCATATGTGTACTTTGTGATACATTTCAAGCATGATCAAAACATAATTAGATTCTCGCCATTGACAACAATACATATTTTTTCAAAACTAAGGTCCCATAATGCGTAAGTGACTTAAGCTCTCTATTATCAATGTTAATGATGCTGGATATGTTGGTTTGTCCTGTTGTTATTTTCTCTATTTAGCCACATGTCAAGTCAAGTCAATTTGATTTATATAGACCTTAGTCACGTTGCAGTCTCAAATGGCTGTACAACATAGATTTCACATGGAAACAAACAACACCCCCTAACCTGCTCCTCCCCCTGAGCAAGGAAAAACTTCCATTAAAACCACATGGGGGAAAAAAAGTGAAGAAACCTTGACACATGACACGTGACATCTGAAAACCTGCTTTGTAATTTACTTACAGCTGTTGAGTGCTATGCATGCTATGGTCAAGAGGCATGTGACTCATGTGAACAGATTAGAAAATAATCCCTCTACATATCCACTTCCAGATCCCACAATATGCCTACAGTATACTGGCAAGTACAAAGTAGCTTCCTGTACGTTTTGATGGTTACCGCTGGTCTTGACAAATCTCGTGGAAGTGTATAACGTCTATTCCAGACATGGAAAGCACAGACATTATTTATGTTTTGGCCGAGTCATGGAATATCAGGGAATTTACAGCGTATGTGCATGCTAATCTAAATAAGTGCAACATTGTTATTGATGTGAATAAGTGCTTGAGCAAGGTTGCTTAAATTCCCCAAACAAAAGACACAGAAGAAGACATAAGAACAAAGCATGTCTGTTTTGTATGACTCAGCAGGGATAATGTTACATGAAAACACTTGATCTACAGGAGAATTCGAAAGCAATGCAGAATGCCTAATAGCCTTACTGCACTATATATTGTCAACTGATGCCTAGATTTAGTGTTTTCCTTTACATTTATAAAGCCATTTCCACCATACATTGATGGAGTAAAGGCACAAATTGATGCTTTAAGTGTTTGATGCTGAGGATACCCTTGGAGGTTTTCGTAAAGAGCGTTTCCCCTCTTTACAAAAACCTAATTTAACCACTGGTGTGAATGTTTACTTACGTATACCTACCGGTATGTGAAATATATGACATTAATACTCAGTTTGTATATTGTTATCCTGCTGCCTGTCCCTTTTACACAGACATCATTATGGTAGTCTGATTTTACGTTCACTACAGGTCATAGAAACGTGGATGTTTAGTCAGTGAAAGTCACGGAAGAGTCAGGGAACCCTGTTGATAGTTCAAGATACTGAATTTCGTTACTGGATACTTATGCACCAGAGGCTTTGTGTTGTCCTTTGTCAGGTTTAAACTTAAAGGTGAATATGCTCTTTAGTTTTAACCCCAAACTTATTGAATCTTCTTTTGCCAATGAGTCTTTAAACTGTCTAATTAAAAAGCTATACCTCTATAAGTTATGTCTACCTATAAGTCAGCGTTTATGTAAATTATCAAATTCCTGCCTGCCTTGAATGTTTTGTTGATTCTGGTTTTACTTGCAAATATGATGTTTATTGTGTACAAATTACATTTCAGAAGGGAACATAAAGGCATTCAGCACACTACGCTAGACGTCAATCGTTCAGTTAGTTTATATACTGTATGTAGTTAGATGTTCTTGCAGTATTTCCTTGTAACTCATTAACTCCCCATTGTGCAGCACTTCAGAAGAGGCCAGAGGACATCAACAGGCGGTCAGCTGACATGTGGAGCTTTGCAGTGTTATTGTGGGAGCTAGTTACCAGAGAAGTCCCATTTGCTGACCTCTCCCACATGGAGATAGGCATGAAGGTGTGTGCCTTTGTCAGTGTGTTTGTATGCATGCACATGTACATGCAAGCTGTAAATGAACATCCTAACTCTGCCACCACTCAGGTGGCTCTTGAGGGTCTCCGGCCTACAATTCCACCAGGCATCTCCCCTCATATCTGTAAGCTAATGAGGCTGTGCATGAATGAAGATCCAGCTAAAAGACCCAAGTTTGACATGATTGTCCCAATCCTGGAGAAGATGCAAGACAAGTGAAGGCCACAACAGTATTTTATATTTTTTTTATTACAAAACGATTGAACCACAATCCACTTTCTTGTTATCTTCACTGACATTCACTGCTTAAGCTATTGTAAATATATTATGATAGTACCACTTGTCACTGCTAAACTATGGCCATGTTGCCACCACTATGTATACAGTGGTCTAACCACGGTGCTATTTCATTGTGCCTACTGTTAATCTTGCAGTCATTGTTGAACCTGCTAAGCCAGGTGAAATGTTAATGCAAATGTTTCTGTGAGCATTTGAAAATGTATGCCTTACAAGCAATATTTATACAGTTTTGCTGACTACCTATGGAATAAATGTTTATATTTATGACAGATGTGTGCACTGTGTGTTTTGTGTCACATGACTGTGTGGCACAATTAATGCTGACTTGAAGGTTACAGTTTTAGCAAAACACATGCCTCATTTCTGGTTTTAAATCTCAGTGGGGAATTTCTTTCTCTAAAGCAGACTTTAAACATACAAATGTTATCCTAAAAATAAAGAACTTATGTCTTTACTGAAATTAAATATATAATACACAGGGAGAAGCAGAACATTCAATTTTAAGATACTATTTTTTTCCACGTGATAGATTGAGTCTGTGCACGAATAGACGGGGTGACCACAGAAGCAATCAGTGAACATGTGAAACATTTACTCTGTATCAGTCTTTTAAGCCCGAATGTCCAGGCCTAATGTCTGATAACATACTGCGTATGGTATCAGAGGACTATAGGGTCAATTCAAACCAAATTCAAAATATAATGGCTATTGTATCTGAGCATAAGAGGCTTGGAAAAGTGTGTACACGTATATATTTTACAAGGGTAAATACAATTGTATATTGCATTTCCTTAGAGAAACTCGAATTGTCTCTTGTGGAAACATTTGATTTTGCTGTTTTATATGTTTGGTTACGTACACGTTTAAAATGTCAATAACAATTCAAATTCAATAGAATTGTATCATGATAATAATGCAATGATATTAGCCTAGGCTATAGGAGGAAATCAATATAATTTTAAAGATAAAGAAAATATGTTGACATATATTACGATTGAGTATGTAGCCGATGCTTTGTGTATGTCTAGGTTACTGCAGGGGAATGACCAGGCACATCCTTCCAAATAATGAAGAAAAAAAAAAGAAAAACGTTCATAGAAATCACGTGATCAGTCAGGTGACATCCGTAGATGTCTCTGTCAGTCAAAACACAGCACCAACAGCCAATGTATGCAGATTGACTGCATGGAGCAACACACTCGACCTCGTTTTTAATTTGTCACAAACCTTTCAATTTAGTTTCCCACTCTACACGCCGAGAATAATTCGACCTTCTGCAACGTGTGAGAGGTATTAATGGTACCGGTACTGTAACAGAACAGTGTAGGCCTATGGTGAATGTCTCTGTTCCTAAACCAAGTGGGGCGTCAACTGATTTGTTTGTCTGTTCGTGCGTGTAATCCGTTTCCTCATTTAATGTTAAGCACCGCATCTTTTCTGTCCAGAATGTGTATTTCCTCTAGCGAGTGACTTGAGGTTCTCTATACCTGCTCTTCGGTCGCCTACAATGGGGCTCTCCGCGGTGCCCTCCACGTTAGTGGCGACAAGCTGCGCCCTGGTTTTGCTTATGTCGGTGTCCGGGACTTCTCATCTGTTTCAAGCCACGAGAGAGCGAAACCTTGTGTCTAAGGAGCGGTTTACCCGAATGAGTGTTGGATTTAACTGGAGAAACCTCACCTGTGCTGCATGCAAAGCAGTGTTCACAATCCTTGACATCTCCCTCCTGGTAAGGACATTTTACAGTCACAAAGAAAAATGACCAGACACAGTAGGCTATTCATCCCAAATAATTGTTTCCTACTATTTATACTTCAGTTAAATGCATTCAGTTCACTGTTATTACATGCTGTTGCCTCCTAAATATGAAACAGTTTTCTCTCATGATTTTACATCTCCAAACTATCCTGGTTTCTCTCCCACGTTCTTTGATAAGAGTGATGCAAACACAGAGCGGGTGGCTCACATGGTCTGCGACGCCTGCATTCGCCTCCATTTGGCAGATGAGCTTGTGTGTCGCCAGATAACCGAGCTTTTCAGGGACGACTTCATCCGGGCACTGCAGGAGTCTCTACTCTGGCCCTCGGAAGCGTGTGCCCTGCTAGTGGGCTCCTCTTGCGGTAAATTTGACCTGTATGCACCCTGGAACATCAGTCTGCCCAACGTCCCCAAACCTCCAGTCAGTCCTCCATCGCCACCTAAGCCGGGCTCACCCCAGAGCAGGATTCTGTTCCTCACAGATGTTCACTGGGACCAGGTCAGTGTGACATCGTGTCATTGCAGTGCTTTCATTTGTTTTTGAAGGTGTACTAAGTGAGATATTCCACTTCATTGTTAGTCTATAGCTGAGCCTATGCATTTATAGCTATTCACTCTCCAATAGTTTTGATGTTGTGTGGCAATACCTCGACGAGGAGTCTAAGAATAGCGCTCCAATATCGCATGTCGTTCGTGAGACTGCAAGCTTGCTTCTCACAGAAGTGAGCAGAGGGACGTGACAGCGTCCGGGCTCCGAGTGTCAGTCCGTGCGCTCACCAGACGATCTGTTGACAGGAGTACGAAGCGGGCAGCAGCGCGGACTGCAAGGCCCCTCTGTGCTGTCGTAATGAGTCTGGTTCTCCCAAGTGGAGGCGGAGGGGTGCTGGGTACTGGGGAACGTACAGCAAGTGTGACCTGCCTCTGCGCACCGTGGAGAGCCTTCTGCACAATGCTGCCAGGACCGGCCCTTGGGACTGGGTCTACTGGACTGGTGACATCCCAGCGCATAACGTGTGGTCTCAGACCAGGAAACAACAGCTGTCTGAGCTGACTGTGATCTCCAAGCTCATCTACAAGTAAGCACACGCTGGTCAGGGTCATATACTGTATGTGAATAAAACAGAAGCCTTTTTTATTCTTTTTTATAGCCTCCCTAGCCGATCCATGAAGCTATAAAGTTCACATTGCACCCGTAGCCAAAACTGACAAGCATATGGCCGGTGTTAATAATTTATGATAATTTGATCTCTCTCTCCCTCTCTCTCGCTCTCTCGTTTGTTCTCACTTTGGTTAGATATGATTATTCACACAGTGACCAAGGTTAAGAATAAGAAAGCCCCCTCCCCAATCACATCACCCACTCCTTTTCCACTCCCTTTCAGGCACCTCGGCCCGAGTGTGGCGGTGTACCCTGCCGTAGGCAACCACGAGAGCACGCCCGTGAACAGCTTTCCTCCGCCTTTCATTCGTGGTAACCGGTCCATATTGTGGCTCTACAACACGATGGCGGAAGAGTGGTCGCCGTGGTTACCAGAGCAGGCTCTTCAGACCTTGAGGTATAACTTTGTAATATATAATAGAGTTGTGGATACCTGTTTATTGATTGTGTGTGTGTTCCTTGCCAAATGCTTTATTTAATTTAAAATGGTGGTTTCTGAGCTGCTTACGTTAAAATGGTTTCTGTTAGGGGTGCACGATATTGATCATGAAAATTGCAATATCAATATTAATTTCAATATTTTTAAACATAAATAAAAACGTATGGGAATGGTTTGGGTTATTGGAAAATGCATCAAAATATAGTGATACACATTTTCAACTAACAACTAACAACAGTAATTCCAAGCTACCGAAGAGGCATTCTTTTTGGCCACTAATATTTCCTCTTCAATCTCTATTATGTAATTAGCTTCCTCAGCCACACATCCTACTGCTCTGTCTATATCAAACACAACTAAGCCAAACAGCCAACAGACTCATCTCTCCACTAAATATACTGAATATTGCAAATCCTGCTACATTTTAAATATGATATTGCGCAACGTGATATTGTGATAACAATGCTGAATCGATATGTTGTTTCTGCTCAAGTTCCTGTGGTGGTTTTCATACAGTCTTACTTCCACTTGGGAAAGAGAAGTGTTCAGGATTCCAGAGTTGCTGCTGTGTGGTGTCCTGCGCTGTAAAGTGTTGCTTCTCATTTATTGATCTGGTCAGAGGACCTGTTACCAAACTCTGTGGTCTTATGCCATTTCAGATATGGGGGGTTTTACACTGTGGAAATTCAGCCTGGCCTGAGACTGATCTCCCTCAACATGAACTTTTGCGCTCGCGAGAACTTCTGGCTGATGGTGAATTCTACGGATCCCGCCAACCAGCTACAGTGGCTGGTTCACGTCCTGCAAGCCAGCGAGAACAAGGGCGAGAAGGTGGGTGGTAGAATGTGATGAATTTAACGCCTCGTATGCTGAATGCCCGTTGAAGTGCACAATGGCAGGCGTGCAGCCCACTGGTTGTAGTCGGTGTTTCAGTGTGCCAAGTTTGACACAGTGGAACCACAGACACTTGGTTGAATGAATGTGTGATGATCCCATGCGATGTGAAAGGTTACTTTTCTTTTCTTCGAGTAGAGTTTACTCGGAAATGCTTCTCACCACTTGAACCTGACAAACTGTGTCTGTAGATGTTTTTTGGAGCAAAGTGAAAATACCTTGCCATGAATAAAAATGAGTGTAAATGAAACTCACACGTTAAGGTTTGGTTTATAGGGCTTTTGTATGATGTTTTGTTATGCAGTTGAAAGACAGTTAATTGCACCATTCTTATTTTTGGGTCACAGGTCAAAGTTTGAGAACTGTTGACCTAGCCAATGTTTTGCAACAAGACTGCCTTATCTAGTTATCAGGTTTACCAGTGGCAGTCAGTTATTACAGTACAGTATGATTAACAAGACACTCGGCAGTCAGTCGTTACAGTGCGACATGTGTTATTTGCCTACTTTGTGTGTCTTCTGTCTAATTGTATCCTTCACACTTAGGTGCACATCATTGGTCACATCCCTCCTGGTCTTTGTCTTAGCAGCTGGAGCTGGAACTACTATCACATTGTCAACAGGTAGTTGCTAACGCATATAGTGATGCTAATACTTAGCCAGAGGAACAAGATGTCTAGTTTTACATTGATTTCAGAAGGAGGGGGCAAATTCAGGTCGGCTACTACCGCTGGGTGAATGAATGCTGAGCTATGTCATCTCAACACTTGATTTAAAGCTAGCGTCGTTTGAATGCTATACTAATGTGACTGATGTTTGCAAGTTTCACAGTTGGTGGCTCAGTGGATGCTGAGCAACTCTGTATTACTTTTATCTGTAAAGAGAAGCATTCTCCTGTGGATGTTTAACTTCCTGTTGTCTGTGGCCAGGATAGCTGAAGCATGTCTTTTCAGTTAACTGACAGCAACACATGTTGTCTTCTGATGACACGCTAAAACCAAAATGTTGTTGATTGTTTCCTCATTTTGTGTGTTCGTTCCCAGGTATGAAAGTACAATTTCTGGACAATTCTTTGGGCATACACACTTTGACGAGTTCCAGATGTTCTACGATGAGGCCACTATGACCCGCCCAGTGGGCGTGGCCTTCATCGCTCCTAGTGTCACCACCTACATCAACCTCAACCCAGGTGAGGTCATGATTATGCTACTGTTATGTTACTATGGGGTAGGATAAGTGGTCTTGGTTTTGGAAGGTCATGGGTTTGCGCCCTGGGTTTGGCCTACCTGAATGTATCCTTGAGTTTGCGCTCAAAGTTACTTTAGATATCTAAAAGACTTAATTTGCAGAATGGGGCCAGGATCCTACATAATTACAGCAGCATTTTAAAGAACATCTCTATCTAGGTTACAGAGTCTACTTGGTGGATGGGAACTACAATGGCAGCTCTCGTCTGGTGCTGGACCATGAGAATTACATCCTCAACCTCACAGAGGCCAACCGCCTCACCCCGCCTCACCCCTTCCCCGTATGGACCCGTCTGTACCGCGCCACAGAGGCTTATGGCGTGACCACCTTGTTCCCAGCCGACTGGGACGGGCTGCTGCGAACATTCCAGGTGGACGAGCGGGTGTTCCAGAGGTTCTGGTACGTCCGGCACAAGGGCCACGTGTCCGAGCCCTGCAAAGAGACATGCAAGACGGCCGTGCTCTGCTTCCTGCGCAGCGGCAGATACGATGAACTGGAGCAATGTGACCTCCGCAGTGGCTTTGAGGGAAACCTGGCTCGGGCCGTAAGGAAAACCCTGTGTTGATCTGGGTCCTGGTGTCTACACACCGGCCCTGAACAAAACCAGTGACCTCACTTGAGACAAAATGCTGTGTACAGCCTGTTTCCTAACAGGCGTTCCTGACCTCAGGGTCCTTTTCTTAACTTTAAAACTTAAAGCGCGATGTGGATTTCCTTCTTCTCATGTTTGGGTTAGGTTTTATTGTAATGTCGTAATCAGAAGATGTCCAAAGAGTGTGCTTTGTTTGTATTGCTGCTTAAGTTTGGCAAGACACCTTGGGTGGGCTGCTCGCTCTTTTAAACTATTATATATCTTAAATCCACATGCTAAGTCAGCTCCTCCATAATGGATGTATTTGTGGAAGCATTTGTAGTTGCTAATCTACTAATGCTAGACACTTTAGTCATGTTGTAACAGACTACTAGTCGATGAGGATGTCTACTAGTAGTCTTTCTCCTACCATGCAATATGTGCAAAAAAAAGAAAAGTAATTTATTGATGCACTGTTTTGTTTTAGAAAGATTTGTGACCGACTCCTTTTTTTATATTGTACTATATTCAGAATATATCAAGGTTCCAAAATGAGACTGTTAGTATTACAAATACAAGTATTTGTGTGCTTGAAAAAACAGAGTGATCAGATGACTGATTCTGGCTTGTTTCTGTTCCATTTATATGCCGTAGCCTATTTCAGACATTGGCAGTCAGCAAACTATTGACTGCCAATTAAGTCTTTATTTGATTGATTCAGATTCATTGGACTGGTAAAATGTATGTCACCAGGTGCACTTCATAAAACTCTAGGTGCAGTTATATAGGAAATGCCATGCTATAGATGCAAATATGGAGACATCGCCATCCGGTGGCTGGGAATGACACTATGCAAAAGTCCACATTAGGCCAAAACAAAAACTTTAAAGTTTTTTTTAACCACTTTTACTGGTGAGGAATGGAGATTAAGGTGTTGAAAACCTGTTATCTGCACTTTAATTCCAGTTGGGTATTGAATGTGGTTGAGACCTAACGTTGGTTTGACAAGGCCATTGGCTGTCATGAAAGTCTTCCTGTATTGTGGCTGTGACTATGCACACTGCAAACAAAGTCAATGTCTTCTTAAATCGTAAAATCATTTAATGCTTCCAGGTAAATTCTATAATTCTGAAATTATGGATGAAATAAACAATTGTTGGTACAAATGCATTTATTTTGCAGTTAGTGCTGTGATGAAGTGCACTTTAAATGCTCCCTTATTTTAAAAATGAGATTTTCACAAAACAAAAATATCACATTAGTGTTGACCTCTTCATATTTATATGACCCCCTTTCACAGAGCAAACCATATATGAAGTAAATCTCTACTCAATCTTTACACATATGTATAAAGCCTAATGCAATAAATCATAGTCTAACCATGGTGGTATATGTTCAAGATTCTTTGCTAAACTAAAGCAGTCTCTATAGTTATTTAGATTAATATTATCAATAACTTATTCCTCAAACAGATGTGTAATTTGCTCTAAGTTGCCTCGTAGTGTGTTATTTTACAATTATTCACCTAACTGTTACTCTTGTGGCGTTCACTTGCAAAGACATTCCCTTTTGACAGAAATAACCCCCCCCCCTCATCTTGTACAGCATTTATTCATGGTCTGTGAAAAGCACAGTCACACCAAAGTCCTTCTTGTAGATGTCCCAAACCTTTGATTTGTGAGGATTGTCCAGCTCTTCCCTGGACAGAAACAACCTGAGGGTTTAAAGCAGAAAACAATTAGCCGTCATGCAGGTTTTATGGATAACCAAACATAAAAATTACCACGACTTAACAAGTAATGCGGTAGAAAACCCACTTGTTGTCTTCAATGAAGGAGGTGTTGAACCAAAAGTAAAATGGACAGTCTTCATATCCTCTGGGCAGACCCTGGGAATAAATCAACACAAAGAAGAGTGTGTAGTTAAAAAGTGTACTACTGGAGAAAAAGGAAAAATATGTTTCTATTAACAGAACTCACAGCTGAAGACTCAAACATGACCTTCACATCCCCTTCAACAACAGGCCCATTCTGTAGGCTGATAACCACAGCGTTATTTCCCACGTCAGTAAACAACTGAAAAACAATGGCGGGGGGAATAGAGAGAGAGAGAGAGAGAGAGAGAGAGAGAGAGAGAGAGAGAGAGAGAGAGAGAGAGAGAGAGAGAGAGAG
>JAODLL010067552.1:0-17118 GCA_026546735.1 Forbesichthys agassizii
GTGTGTGTGTGTGTGTGTGTGTGTGTGTGTGTGTGTGTGTGTGTGTGTGTGTGTGTGCGTGCGTGCGTGCGTGTGCGAGCGTGTGCGTGCGTGTGTGTGTGAGCGCCTATGAGAAAGATAGAGCACGTTAAGACAAATGTGCAATCAATGTTAAAAACAGTTTGTTCTCTGTGGAGAGCAGCATCTGTCAATCAGCCCCAAGCACGGATGTGGGAGGGGTAGGCTCGCTGTGACTTTCACACCAAAACAACATTTTATGTTAGTTTCTACTAAAGGCCAACGTGAGACACGTCAATGTGTTTGTGTTAATAATAAAAATAACACAAATGTCCAAACAAGCACAATTCCATTTTATCTGAACCTGCTCTATAGCCAGATGGCAGAATGAACAGCACTTTGGGGTATAACGGTGGAAAAGGTTTGTCACGGATTTGTTTTTCAGAAGGTGAATCTTACCACAGTAAACTTAACAACCTTTTTATACAATATGGTTGTTAAGTTAAGTTAAAGGTAAAAAAGGCAATTCAGGATCCTCCCGTGTCTCATTCAAGCCAATACTTGAACTTGTCATTACCCAAGCTTATTGCCTTATAATAAATTCAATAAATAAATCTGAATCCATGTCACGTGACCAAAAGCAAATAGATATGGCTCAATTATTATTGAGCAGTCCCAAATTTTTGTCTGCTTCATCTTCAAGATTGGCCACAGCCCGACACTTTCTTCCTCTGCATAATCCTTTGCTGATACAGTACGTTGCCATCATGTTAGCGGAAAAACAAGTCGCAGCTGTGGCCTTGCTAAGAAAGCAAATGGCTGGGAAACAAAGCGGAAGAAAAAACGTACAGAGAGAGAGAGAGAGATGGAAGATGTGTACTGTATACCAGCTAGCGGATGGGGGAAGAAAGAGCAAAAGAGAAACAGTGCGTGCTAAGAGAAAGACGTGATGGAGTGCGAAAAAAACCGGAGGGAAGGGTGTTTGTACAGTATGTGAGACAGAGAGAGAGAGAGGGAGAGATAGACAGAGCGAGGGAGAGAGAAGGAGACAGAATGATAGAGTGAGCACCCTGAACCATGCTGTGTTTAGCAGTGCCATCGCACCTCACTATAAGCGAAAATGAGAAGGTATTTTTGACTTATTGGTGTAAAAAAAAAGTGTGTGTGTGTTTATTGACCCATACATTTTCTGTAGGAGCCTCCGTGTGTATTCCTACTTAAGAGTATTAAGGTCTCTGTGTGTGTGTGTGTGTGCGTGTGTGTGCGTGTGCGTGTGAGGGGCGTGCGTGCGCACACACGTGCATGTTTGTGTGTGTCAGCATGTTTAATTAGTTGAGACAAGCAGGTGTAAAACAGTAATTAATGTCAGGACTCTGTGACTTCATTATCGCCACATGAGTTTCCCTGCATTGGCAGGGCGTGTGTGCATCCACAAACACACACATGCACATGCACACACACACATGATTATGTTATTGTTGAATATATGAAAAGGTAAATCCATGCTGTGTGTACTGTAATGTGTACAATGTACAGTATACATTTTGTTTGTATGTGTATTTGCATGAAGCCTTCTCTCTCTGCTCTCTGGTAATGGCTTAAGTGGACTTACAGTATTTAGAAACTCAATCACACACACACACACACACACACACACACACTCATTTAGCTTGCAAATGGACTCTTAACTAATGAATCAAGAGAGGCAGTCTTGGAGGAGAACAAGAGCACAGCGATGGTTTGGCCGCCTTCCAGAACACACACACACTTATGCACACTGGAACAGACACACACGTGCTGCTCTGAATGCACCCACAGACACAAATATACCTTACTTAAACACACACACACACACACACACACACGCGCACCCCAGAGTAACTATTCTACAAGCACATATTCATGGGCCACACCAATTGGCACATGCACACGCACAAATACTCTTTGTTTTCCGTCATATTCGCACGTCGTATTTCGTGCAAATGCAAGCACACACACACACACACACACAGCACCCCCCACTGACATAGTGAGAGAGTCCAAAAGCGCTGAGTGTAGTTTAAACATCGCCAATTAGCGTCGCATCCAATGTGAGAGAACACGCCACTGAGCTAATTATGGCTCCCACACAGCAAGCAAAACTCTCCGCACTCGCACGCTAGCTACAAAGCCCTGAATAGATCATATTCTATTAAGGATTGTTTTCTCATGTATTTCTGCCCTGGATTGTTTTATGTTTACAATGAAGTCATTATTGGAAATCTGCCTCGATGCGATCATTGTCTGCTGGTATAGGCCTATGTCATTACGCTATTAGCATAAATTATGCTAACGTCTCTTGAAAGCGCATACTAACGACAGTCATTCACTCATCAATAGGGCCGTGGAGTTTAGCATCTGGTTATATCTAGATTGATTTACTGTACATGCTGGTAGCCTGCCAGCAGCGAGTCATATGTGATGATATTAGAGGCCTGCTATGTATGCCGTTGTCATCTTCTAAGTAATACAAATATGTTTATATTTATCGTGGTTTGACATGATCTCTGAGTCACTAGGCTCTCTGTGAGTGAGATGCCAGTGATCTGTTTGAGTAATTGGCCCTAATGAACGTGTCAAGCAGTCCGTTTCTCGCGCTCCATTAAACACAACGGGATGAGATTTACTGTGCTTACTCTCAGCAGCTTAAAGGCTCCATCAGTAGGCTCCTTCCATGCACCCACTCACACTGACACACACACACACACAAACAGAGAGAGATTTGCTTTGCTCAGTAGATCAATGGTCTCCTGGTCAATGTCTCCATTGGCAGGGTATCTATCTGCTAACTAATGAAACACTCTGATCTCTTTCTTTGTGTGTGTGTGTGTGTGAGTGTGAGTGCGTGCATCAGTGTGGGTGAACTTGTAATTTTACCCAAATGTATGTGTTGACACCTCAGGGCAACATACATACAATATAGCAATATTGATGATATAGTTATGTCTGTCTGACTGAATGATACAGTATAGTGTCTAAATAATTCAGTTTTAGGATTACCCTGAAAGGTATTATTTTCAAGTCTGCAGCACATTATTATTACTGTTTCATATTTGATGTTGTCGTATACCGTACTGTCACAATGTTGTGTGGCCAGCTCATAGAGCCCAATGCATTCAGTTAAAAGCACAGCATTTTCCACAAACATACCTCATGTTTATTTATATTCAAGATGAAGCAGTGGAGTCCATTGATTGTTGTTTGTTGCCACTCAGTATGTGCTGAGGTTTGCAACGTTTCTATCGAAGTAGGTCAAAGGAAGGAAAACATCACCTAATAAACTGCTATCTAGCTTCACATTTCCATTATTTCCAGCTTTTCTGCTGGGGCCCAAGCAGTTATCGGAAAAAGAGTGAAAGGAAGAAAATCTATGCAGACGAGCTCTATCTTTTTTCTGGCTTGGCTCAGTGTCTTCTAGTTGTAGGCGAAAGGGTCCCCACGGTTGGGAATTGTCTAGTGGAACTCGGTGCACCATAATCAGGCCCTAGTTTCACTTTGAGCTGGCATGAATAACTTTCCCACCACAGCACCGCAGCTTGAACCACAGTGTTCAAATGTGTCCTCAGTTCTGTTTTAATGCTGAAAACTATCAACTGCATTTCCTACCATAATAGCAGTCACATTTGATAAAAACACGTGCTTGGTGACTTTTGGTTTTGGTTGTTTTAATGTTTATAATTTTGTATATAAATATCATTTAATAATTGTATTAATAACAACACAATACATACAACAAAGTACATTTGCAGGCTTTGTAATATTGTATTTGGAAAGGAACTGTGTTATTTGGTTTCCAGCGAATGTCACTCTGGGAAATGTTTATGAACACAATACAAATACGCAGTGTGTGTATAAGGAAAACAACAGTAAATTAAGACTTTCTTGTATGTCTCGTCACCCACACCTTCCCGAAGTTCAGTTATTTGTGACGTGTCTAGGCACTGTCATTACACTGCTCACAGTTGCGGTGCAGCAACTGAGATCTGTGCTAATCTCATTACCTTCTCTCTCTTCTCTCTCTCTCTGCCCCCCCCCTCCCTCCTCCCTTTCTCTCTCTCTCCTCTTACAGTTTGATGTGACGCTGCTCTTCTGAAGGTAAGAAGGTGTCTCGTCTCACTTGTGCTCTTCGCTCTCTTGCACTTTCTTCCGCCGAGCGCACGGCACGGACCCCCCGGTGTCCCTGCACAGGGGGTCCCCGTGTAACATCACACTTCCGACGTCTTCGGAATGTATTCGTCACCGGTTGACGCTTGCCTAAATAAAGCACGATGAAACTGTACGGAGATAACAAAGAGCGAGTTCTGGAGCAGCGAAGCTGCCAAGCACTGTATCAGCAACCGACTGCCTCTCAGTATTCATATACTTACCTATCCTGTTAAGAATTGGGGCATCCTACTTTAAGTTTAGGATGTCATTAATAAAAAATTGCTGTTCAAAAATTGCTACGCTGTTATGCAGCTCAGTACATATAAATGTTACATAAACAAATAACTATTTATAGCCCCGCCGGTGTATTGGAAACTGAATTTACTTGGCACAAGCTGTTCATCGTCAATGGTTCTGGCAGCAAAATGTGCCTTCGATGGACCCACATGTTTCCTAGCCCTTAATATGACTGGCCGGCTGTTGTTATTTGTTTATGGATTAGGGATTCCGGCATTTGTTTATCTCATGCTTATTACTTACGGCCTGAAAAACCCTGCAATAACATCTAAAGACTCACTGTGGATGTATAATAGCATCAAAAGAAAGTTAAATGAAGGAGAATACGGTGCGATTCAATTGAACACAGCCTTGTGGCTAGCTGTTGTGGGTGCCTGGGTAATATTGAACTGCTGTGTGTGTGTGTGTGCGTGTGTGCGTGCGTGTGTGTGTGTTTGACTATACTGTACCTGTATTTATGTACAGTATGTGTTTCTGGCTGTGTGTGTGTGCGTGCGTGTGTGTGTGTTTGACTATACTGTACCTGTATTTATGTACAGTATGTGTTTCTGGCTGTGTGTGTGTGCATGCGTGTTGTGAGTGTGTCTGCGTGTGTGTGTGTGTGTGTGTGTGCATGTGCAGGCCTCATTAGCGCCTTGGTGTGGCTGGCACAGGGCTACTGGAGCCTCACTCAGGGGCACAAAGTCATATGTTTCTCTACTGGGCCATCTGCTTTGTTGGCCCTCACTGGAGACACTAGCATGTGTGTGTGTGTGTGTGTGTGTGTGTGTGTGTGTGTGTGTGTGTGTGTGTGTGTGAGAGAGTGCATTAGAGGGCTAACGTGTGTGTGTGTGTGTGTGTGTGTGTGTGTTCATTAGTGTACGTTATCTGTTATCTGTTGTTATTGAGTGTATACCTCTGTGTGTGTGTCTGAGTGCATTAGATGCCAACCTGAATGTGTGTGTGTGGTTGAGAGGGAGAGAGGGAGAGTCTGAGTGCATTTAGGAACCTACAGTACGTATGTGTGTGTGTGTGTGTGTGTGTGTGTGTCTGTGTGTGTGTGCATTAGTGTACATAATCTACTTGTAATTGAGTGGATACCTCTGTGTGTGTGAATGCCCGCATATTGATATGTTTGTATGTATTGTGTGTGTGTTCATTTCTGCTTGCTTGTGTGTGTAAGTATGTCTGTGTTTGTGCACTAATGCACACAGTAATGTATTGTTTGTACTGTATGTGGATGTGCATGGGTTGTGATCAGTGTGTCTCCTGCCAGTCAGGTCAGTGATATGCTTCCAGATGGCAGGAAGCATGGATGGAGAGATGAGAAGGTGAACATGGTCCAATCGGCTGAGCCTGCATGTCAGCCGAAGATGTTTTTACTCTCTGAATAATTATTTGAAGTCAACAGGAAGTTATCCCATGGCGGGATACCGAGCTCAGAGACTACAAGTCACAGAGACAGACAGACAGACAGATCTATAGAGATGCAACAGTTAGTTAGCTAGCTATAAAGCAGACAGACATCAGATTAATGTATGTCTTCATTTGTTCAAGTTATTAAAAATAAATATACATGTCTCCCCACCAGTGTTTCCACCTTGGTCAGGCACCAAACGTCTTGACAATTCACGTAAACATTGGCTTACATATAATAAAACAATATAGCTATTGATTTACCTTATCATTGCTGAACAATATTATCCTATGTTTTAGCCCATTGCTAGCAAAATTAAATGATCCTTCTCAAAACTCCTATTATCCTAATAGTAAGTATAGTAATTATCCTATTTATAGTTAAATCGAGTATGAGGATGTATAGTGTCGGACTTGCAGGTTTGCACACCTTTCAGCATTTTCCCATGTTCTGACAAGACAGGTCTCTTGCACCTAGTTACGGTTGCTAATGTATGATTGGACAATAGGAAAAAGGAAAAATGTAATTTTGCAGGCCACCAATACCAGCCAGCGGCCTGATGGCAACAGTAAAGGTCCCACCTCTCCCAATAGCCAATGCAATCCTGATAGTCTAATAATCCTTTTAAAGTATTGCTTATAGCACTCCATGGTCTCAATAGTGATGGTAGTCGCTGGGTAATGGATAGATGGATGGATAGATAGATAGATAGATAGATAGATAGATAGATAGATAGATAGATAGATAGATGTGAGTATTGATTACAGTTACATAAGTAGTTTACTTTAATAGCGGCCCTCTTAACTAAAGGTTAATTATCAGGCACTGTTCCAAACTGTGCAGACGCCACACGAACAGTCTTAAGCACTACTGCAAAGTGTTCAGGAGACGCACTTAGAGGAGGAACAGCATGGCCTCATAGACTGTTCCAGTATTAAAGTGATTCACCACCTAATCAGAAAGGACGGGGCACCGCCATGGGGATAAAAGCACTTACTGTAGATGCCTTGACAAACAATGTAATAGAGCAATCACTCTCTTGCATTGTTAACTGCACTGTACTTTCATTCCCCAAGCTAGTTCTATGTTCCTGTATCATTCAGTGTGTTTAGACTAATATAGACTAATAAACTGATTTTTACAGTAGGCTACATTCAAATGTAAACACCATCCAGACTTGTTGACACACACCCCCATATTCAGATTCAGATCACCTGATCTCAGTTTCATTTTGTTTCTAAAACCATTTACCGTACACTTGTGTTGGTTATATTATATTAAGGAAACAAACGGGCTATATAACAGTCTGGAATGTGCACAAGTGGCAATTTAAAAGACGAAAAGCACATTGTATGTAATGTTCCACTGGGTCTTCACACAGCTTCTAACAAGCCATTAAGAGTTAATCATGTGTTCTTCTCTCCTTTTGTTCTTTGACCTTGTCTCCAAGCTCTGTCTTTATTTGTCAAATAGGAGAAAATAACACATTTGCTTGGTTATGTTTTTTCTTTGAAAAGAGTACTAATTCCTAAGCTGTCAACAGGTGATATATAAAGTGACCATCAAGTCACTAAAAATGTAAAGAAAACTCACTTTACTTACAGTTAAAATGAAACAACCCCACCTTAGAACGCATGATGAAATTAATGGCTACAGCCTCAAAGAGACAGGAACATAAAACATAACTTGGTAACGTGGTTTCTCAATAGACAGGAACAGCCAAACATTTGTGACATACAGAACACTCACCCAATGGAGTGCAATCAAATATGTTGTAGTCCAGGATCAATTGTATCTATCTGCTGTGTTCCTTGGGAATATCATTAAGATATGTAAGATTGATTCCATGGTCTGTAACATGACTTACATGCCTAAACTCCGGGCTGTATTTAAATTCAAATTCAATTGAGTGCAAAGTATAACATGCCTGTTAAACTTTGCAGTTTGAAAGCACTCTCAGAAAAGCAGGAGTAATCTTAATAGTAATAGTAATAGTAATAAGAGCACTGGTTTTTAGGTGAATTGTTTAGGCTATCACAGACCATCATTCCGCATGTCAAAGTGAAATATTCACACCCACACTAGATAGTAAAGTCTGCGACTTTGCAACATTTTTGAGCTAATTTACCCTCCAGTATGAATCTCTGAAGCTCTTAAAGAAATAAGAGAGAAATACAGTCATAGCTTAATTTGTAACACGCATCACAACCCTACACAGGTTTAAGATCAAATTTTCTACTGGCCACTAGGGGCTGTATTCCAAACTAACAGATATCTCGAATGAATAAAGGCACCCAAATCCCCTGAGAAAAAACTTTTCCATGTAGGAATACTGTATACAATTGCTATTTCTATATGGGATGTAGGCCTAATGAGGTGCGTTAAGCCCTTCCATAGTTGCTCCGCCTTCAGGGTTTTCCATGGAAAAACTGTGATGAAATTCATGGCGACATTTGGGTGTCAGCTGCGCTTCAGAACTGGATGTCAACCGTGTTGCGCTTACTTGTGACATGTTGGGTGAATGGGTATCGACATATTGTCGTTGGGAATAATTGTGTTATGTTCTGCCCTGACAATGCATTCCTCTGAAAAACGCCGGCAAGTGTCTGAAAAGAGCATGAACCTGTGTGCCTGCATATTGACGGGCTTTCCCTGTCTCAAAACGCACAGAATGAAATATCTGCACGGCCCGCTACAGGGTTTCTTTGGAAACAAGATGTATACCAAAACATATCTCCCCATCGGTTTCGCCATACTGTTTATCACTGTATATAGTGTTGTTACCACATTCATTATCGCCCTGTGCTGATGCATTAATCATGCAGTATAGAGCACATTATGCAGGAATGTGCATTAAGTGTCATATCAGGTTTAAAATGGCACGTGGTAGCTTACCTGCTGTGGGTATACCATGTATGCAATAGCCATAGTTGTAGTTGCAAGACACACGGAGAAACTTTTGCAAGTGTATTTTTCAAAATTCAACAATAAATGCAAGGAAATTCCAGAAAATACAGACAAAAGTATACGGTAATAGCATCTTACTGAGATGTTGTTTCATGTGGAAAATGGTGGCCATAGTGTTTAAGATACTACTGTATCCATCGTTAATAGGAAATTAGACAGATTTTATTTTTAGTGACAGTACAGGGTCAAATCCAAAACAAAAGAGGTTGTACATTATTTCTAATACAACAATCTCCTTTTAATACATGTGTTTGATTAGATACTTGAGTTCAAGATGGAAAACTGTGAGCATGTGAACACAGGCTACAGTATTTGCTTTGGCTAGCGCTCCAAGTGGCGCTGCACCCAGCTACAACTCGGCCCCAGTCCCATGCTGCTGGTTCGGGTGCACGACTGCTGACGTTAAAGCCGTGAGCATCAAGACAGAACATTGCTAATGTTTAAAATGTACATTTGAGCTAATTTAATGTTAGCTAGTTAAAGCAACCTTTTTCTTAGTTCTCCAGCAATGTAATCCTTATTATCTGCCAGTCTGCCTGCCTGGAACAGAAAATGCTTCTGTAGCTTTACTGTTGTGAGGATAGCAGACACATTCGATTGCAATGGTTTGATGGAGCGGCAGCTCAGCACAATAGGCCTACTGCAATCAATTTAAAGCGGCGGCCTGCAAGAATATTTCATGTAAATTATGTTTACTTTACAACACGTACAGGTGTGTAGATGTACATATTGCGTGTGCAGATGTGCAAATAGCCATGACGATGCTGAAATGATGCATTGTGCAGTGTGAGGTAACACAGTGCCGACAAAGCAAGTGATTGAAAGCTATTAACGATGATAGTGTTGTCAATAATCATGCAAACAGCACCATGCTCAGTTTGGATGTCATGTCACAAACTATTGTGATAGTGATAAACTGTTGTGACAAACACATTTTCTAAAGCTAATTAAGTTGTGGATATCCACTTTAAGATGATATATTTTAAGCGTTAAAGGTGCAGTCACCAATGCTGGAGAAAGTAGTTGATATTTAAATTCGATCAAAACAAAAGCACCTCCCTTCAATGTCATAGAATGCGTCCCCTTCCCCCTCCCCCACATACACACACAGACACGCACATTGGACACACATTGCCAAGGCTGGGATAGTGGTGTGTGGTGCGATCTGCACCACGTTGTGTTCCCATTTACAGAGCCAGGGCTGTGTAGTAACACACGCCTGCACACAGAAAGAACAGCTCACAGGCCGAGAGGAGATATTTGCTGAATTTGACCAAAAGTGTATTAGCTTGCAATCGCTGATTCCACTTCGAAAGAATAATACGACCTACAGATCATATTTTAAAAAGAGAACAATCGACATAAAAACGCACACTGTCTCAACTTTGCTTACTAATTAGATGGACTCACCACACACACTTGGTGGATTCTTAAAGTCACATTCCTTGCCTTCTTGAAACTCAGCAATAAGACCCTTATAACACAATATTAGCTAAACACACAGGCTTGAACAATGAGTGTGTTCGCCAGGACCGAGGCACGCCCAATGATTTCAAAAGCCGGTTATTCTATGCAGGCCTACCAGATGATTTAAGATTCTTGTTGAATTAGGCTATATTAGGCTATTATAAAATAATCTATTAATAAATAGGACTATATGACCCGCGGATACAGTGCTAGTCATTTCTACAGTCTAAATGTGCCACATTTTCATTTTAGATTGATTAATTTCCAAACTGACCCAACATCAACGCAACCAGAAGCAGATACAGAGAAAAGGTTAGAACTATTGAGCAGAATAGGTCTACCTTAAAACACACGTACCAGTACCGTAGTGTATAGGCTGTGTTTTGCTGTCCCGTGATCTTTGATATTTCACTCTAAACACAAATAATCCATTGCACAGGGTAGGCTAAGTCTCCAGGTTTCAGAAAAGTGTGTAGATGTTGACTAGGTAGCTAGACCTAATGCTGTCTAATGTCCCATAGCCTTTTACTGCAATTTTTATTGAAAGTCGATCGAGTTGATCTGCCGGGATGCCAGACGGAAAATTATATTTGTTGGACAAATGGCAGATTGGCCTTCTGATTGGTCAGACTGCCTCTCGATCAAGTTGTTTGGTACTGGAATTTGATTGGTGCAAAATGTTACATCGTGAGCTCACAATCGCCTGCTACCAAAGTGAATTTAACACAGAAATTCACTTTGCTGGCAGGTGCAAGGCCTTCATGGGCGCGGGGCCCTGTGCACGGGGCCCTCATTGGTGCAGGGCCCTGTGCACGAGGCCCTCATGAGCGCGGGGCCCTGTGTGTGAGGCCCTCATGAGCGCGGGGCCCTGTGTGTGAGGCCCTCATTGGTGCGGGGCCCTGTGTGTGAGGCCCTCATTGGTGCGGGGCCCTGTGTGTGAGGCCCTCATTGGTGCGGGGCCCTGTGCACGAGGCCCTCATGAGCGCGGGGCCCTGTGTGTGAGGCCCTCATTGGTGCGGGGCCCTGTGCGGTGGCACACTTCACACAGCCCATGCACCGTCACTGCCGACGCCACATAATAGTTTAGTACAGCTTGAACAGGGAATCCCCATTGTTATGTATACTGTACTGTATATTATAGTGGCTATAGTAACGGCGTTAAAATACATCAGTCGTGGTGAGTCATGTGAAGGCAAGAACCCTCCTCTTTCAAGTGCTGTCTCTCTCCTCCCTCCTCTTTAACTGTGCAGCCCCTTACACACACACACACACACACCTCTTTCACTCCACATTTCTAAAGGGCGTCTAGACGGCAGCAGGTGCCGAGGGCTCCCTAGATGAAGTGAGAGCTCTGGTGGCAAGGGAAGGAGGGTAGGGAAGGAGGCTAGGGTACACAGAGAGAGAGGGAGGGAGAGAGAGAGAGAAGGGGGGAGACATAAATAGCAGGTCAAGCAGGGGATGAAGGAGGAGAGGAAAGTGAGAGAGGAGGAGAAGGGGGGTGGAGGTATTTGAGCAGAATGGTGGGGTCAGCAGGTGTTATGGGACACGGTGAGGGCTCTCATTTGAATGCCTTGCATTGGGGGGTGGAGGTAGAATGGATGGAATAAAGGAGGAGAGAGGGGAAATAAGAAAAGAATACAAAAACGGATAGAAGGGCAATTTATCATGAGTGTCAGGATGGAGGGATGGGATAGAGGAGTGGAGGTGGGGATAGACAGAAAGACAGAAATACAGATAGATAGATAGATATGTAAAGAGGCTTATAGAGGAGAGGGGGTGAGATGTAAAGAGGACATGTGTGTAGCAGAGGAGAGAGAGAGAAAGAGTAACAGTTTGGTGTTTTTACGGGAGGACGCCTGCTGCAAGTCTGGTAATAAGGCCATAGCTCATCCCTGCCTGTGTGTGCCTGTGTGTGTGTGTGTGTGTGTGTGTGTGTGTGTGTGCAAACTGTAGTGGATGCGCGTATATTTGAATTAGTCTCCATCAGTTTAAGTGAGTGTACGAATGCTAGTGTGACTAAATGTATACATGGGTAATATATATATATATATAATATATATATGTATATATAGTGTGTGTATTTGTTGCAGAGAAGGAACAGCCTCTATCCTATTAGTGACTACCTCTCACTGGATGAGTTATGCTGGTCGTTTTTTACCGATGCCGTGACAGCAGATGCTTGGGAACACATGCACGCACGCGCACGCGCACACATCCACAAACACACACACACACACACACACACGCACACACAGAGAATCGGACACCTTGATACAGCAGCCTATCTGCTGAAATGGTGACAGGATAAATATGCTTCTCTGTCTAGATGTGAAGATAGAATGCAGTGGGGGCAGTAAAATCAACATCTTCATACCCACAGGCAGGCACACACATGCACGCGCGTGCACACACTCACACACACACACACAATTTACCTTGAAGGAACTTTTTTCTTTTTACCCATAATTCTAAGCGGCTCACTCTATCTCTGAGAGCACAAATGATTCAGCACAGCGAGGATGGAAAGGCACAGGAAAAGATGGGGATGACAAGGGCAGATGAACTCACCCTTGCCTGCACTCTCTACGGTAAACTGTAGAAAAACCCTCTCTGTGGAAAAGTTCCAAGCAGGGAACATAATATTTAACACATTCAATAACAATTCCCTACACTGGAACGTTTGACAGTTGTCATTTTCTCCAGGAAAAGGTCTCATAACTTATTATAATAAGTTCAACTATTTCCAGTTTACACAAAGCTTATTTCATTCTCAGTTTAGGTTCTTTATTTTGAACAATTAATCCATTTAAGAAACGTTGTGCAATATATGAGGGTACTAAAATATGCTGTTATATCAATCACAACCCACAACACTATAGATCAAAATGGTGTTAACATACAGCCTCTTAGTTTAGGCAGTAGTCTCAGCCTTGTCCATCCATCAGCACTACCTCACATAAGCAACTCTGTGCCCATGTCTATGTCTGATACAAGCTTGACAGCACTTTCAGGAAGTAATACTGTTGATTTTCAACACTAGCTGGGTTTTCATGGACACTTTTTTGTTCAGGTTACCTGTTTACATGGGATGTCATCTAATCAGGTCTGGTGTTTCCATGCGCCGTCGCAATTAACCGGAATAGATGCAAACCCTGCATACATTATAGGCCTTGTAATGGAATGTCCCGCTAGCAAAAAAGCTAAAACCGTCTAGCCTCTGTCGTAGACGAGTTGAAGAGAGTGAGGCTGTTTGTTTGACTGCCTGGTGAAGAGATGTATGGCTCCATATGAAGTCAGGTACAGCACCCATTCAGCGCCCATTCACTTATTTGTTAACTGTTTTATCCACTTTGTACATTTACTGTGCAGAATAGCCTACCGCCTTGTCTCAATTTGGCATCACAACAAACAACTGTAGCTTAGCCTATCATGTGCAGAAGAACGCCACCAGGAAGTAATCGGGTTTAACCGTTTACATGGTAGAATTCTTCTTTCAATCGGGTTATGAAACTGGTTATACTACCACTCTGCTTTGGAATTTAATGTCAATCAGGTTGGGCCTTTCTCTTCTGATTGAGGTGTTTATATGGAGCATTTTCTTTCAGGTTGGGCTTTTAACTCGATTACAATCGGAATAATATGGTCCATGTAAACACAGCTCTTCTGTCACTCACAGTAATTTAAGGTGCAACGCTAGTGCAGTACTTTCAGATTTACCGTAGCCTACGTATTTAACAGATTCACAAGACCTGCAGTTGTATCGTTACATTTTCCCATTACAGT
The DNA here is from genome assembly GCA_026546735.1 of Forbesichthys agassizii. Taxonomy (NCBI): domain Eukaryota; kingdom Metazoa; phylum Chordata; class Actinopteri; order Percopsiformes; family Amblyopsidae; genus Forbesichthys; species Forbesichthys agassizii. The sequence continues at coordinate 14,093 of JAODLL010067552.1, forward strand.
TAGCCAGCACTGTGTCCTATACTTTACGAAAGTAAATGCTGGCTCTGTAAGACTAGATGAGGCAGTAAGATAGCTTGTTTTTCAGCAGTTAATGTTGGTTGGTTAGTTGATGATAGTGAGCTTTAGGATATGTTTTATTATGTGGTGTGCTTTACAGATTTATAGAGCAGAGCAGGGGAACACGTGCACAGCTACCGTACACTATGGCAAAATGTATTTTTAGTGTTGTTCCAATCTGTTACTGTACAGCTAAAGTTCATTTATATTATTGTTAATGGCTGTCTCTGACATTTTCTCTGGATAATGAAGAGTGACCTCTCCAGGCACCCTTACCTGCCCTAAGTTTCCCCAGACCCCAAGGACGACGGTCGGGGGAAAGATGGCTTTGGCCATTTTAATGAAATTCATGCATATTCTACCCTGTGGACTATTTGGGCCAACTCTATCAACGAGAGGGGACGGAGGCGCACTAGAGAACAGGAGAGAGGGAGAGAGAGAGAGAGAGAGAGAGAGAGAGGGAGACAGAGAGAGAAGGAGGGGGAGAGAGAGAAGGAGGGGGAGGAAGAAAGTGTTGAGAGGGAAATATATACTGTAGAGTGCAGAAAATAGAGAGAGTGGATAGATGAAGAGGAAAATGGGTAGAAATGATGAGAAAATGGGTCATTTTGGCAAGAGGAAAGAGGAGCAACGAGAGGTTTCTTTGGAGAGCGGTTCTGCTGCGGCCGTGCAGTACTAATTCGGCATCAACATTCCCTGGCAGTCAGAGTCTGATAGCCAGAGTTTACAGTCCGGACCACCTACGGCGAGACAAGACATTTCTCTATCTCTCATTTGAACAGAAACATGATTTGTTTATTATTTGACATTCAAAATGTTGGATCGTAAACACACAACAATTCCTCCATTTGCACAATTTGCACCACATCCTCTCATATTGCCAATTACCCACAAAGACCTTGAATCCCCTCTTCTCCCTCCCAATCTCGCTCACTGTCATGAGTCATTGTGTTGTAGAGAGCCTAAGTGTTGTCGTCATTTAGGACACACCCTTAGCATTTTAATCTTCTACTGTGGCGGCTAGCGTCAATTCCCCACTTGCATTTCCTTTAGGGACTTAATTATGGCAGTTGCCCAAATAGTGTCTGTGTATAAATGCCTTGACACTTGGAATCAAATTTAAAGGGGCGGTAAACTATTTTAATCAGATACTGTACATGTTTTGTCAAAATCTAAAGTAAATATCTCTTCACGGTCTACTAGCTGTCTGTTTTGTGTGTAAAGGAATCCGGTGAGGGATTTGTGTTCTTATTTACACAGCTCTTGCTCTGTGAATGTGAACACAGAGTGGTGCGGGTCGCACTATCCCAACAATATTTATCCTTTATTCGCTGTGTGACGATACCACATTTGAATCTTGTGAAGCCTTACCTTAATTGGCCATGAAAACATATTGCAGGAAGTGATATACTGAAAACTTATTTCCTACGCAACATAAATGCTAGGCAGAAAGCAAGGTTAGGCCCCGATCCCACAGGACGTGCTGTATGCAGTAGGAGTCGTCTTTTTTCAATTGTTTTTTTTGCGTGCAGCTTATGCGCTCTGGGAGTTGACAAATATTAAACTCGCCCAAGTCATTTGCGTTTTTTTCCTGTTATCCAATCTAAGAAGCAGATGCATTTACAGTTACTAGGAAACCACATTCACGGAGTAGAGGCTAGCGCTTGATACCAGGAGGTGTGTCCGCCTTATTCCTGAGCGACCTACTGCATGTTTGCAGCCATGGTAACCTTTGCTGTTTTTCACTTCTGCTCAATGCTCGGAGAGAAACGATGAGCTCAGGTTTACTCTGTGCCATAGTTGGCTGTACCAACAAAAGTTACATGTTTTGTTTCTTTACAATCACAGTATTTTATACACAATTCAGTCACTTCTTAGGCACCGTATTTTTTTACATTTTATGCCGGTGATATGATGGCTATGTCATTGACTGGATATCTTACGAATGGTGTTGATTTTCTTTTAGGATTTTAACAGATGGGTGGATTAGCATTTAACCTGAAACATTGTTTGACAATTAACTATTTTAAGTGTCCATTGCATTTACTCATAAACCACTACATCTGCCAATACGAGGACCCAAATTCTGGGGACCAAATCGAGGGCATAACGCCGTGTGGATAATCTGGCAGTCCCGCCTGCCTTCTACTCCCCTGGCAGTCCCACCTGCCCTCTACTCGCCTGGCAGTCCCACCTGCCATCTACTCGCGTGGCAATCACTCATCGATCTCCATTCGCCGCTCTTCACTCAGCATGACCACATTAGCTGCCAGAAATGCTCATTGTTAGAGGGACGAATGAAACAGTGACTCCTGACAGTTAAACCTCAATTGCTTCTATACTGATGAACTCTGACATGGCAAACTTCAGGATGTGTTACAAATGATTATTACAATGGCACATGAAACAATAAATAATCTATATAAATGACATAATTAGCAATAAAATAGCATTAAATATCAGTTGCATTAAATGAGTGTTAATTATGGAGAGTTAGCATCATGTATACTGTATAGCCAATAATATACTGTAGGCTAAGTACGCTAAACCACACTTAATGGGACACAATGCTGGTAATACCGTAAAGCCTGGAATGTCAATTATCAAAATCCTCTGTGAACATAACTGTCAGGTGGATTTTCTAGCTACTGTAATGCCAGTCACATCGCTGCTTTTTCACCTCCAAGTGCTATGAATACTTGGCGGCTGTGCTGAGATTGTGGCTGCTGTTCTAAATTTAAAGGTTTCCACTTTTTAACTATTTTATTTATTTTTTATTTATTTAAAAAACTCTATCCATTATGTTGCATGTTTTTTCTGTTGGAGCCGCCAGTTTCTGTGGGGAGTGTGTTTATATTCAGCTGCTATATTGGAGCCATGGTTGCTGACTCCTAAGTGATGTCACCAAGGGCGTAGGAGTGACTTCAACATTGGGGGGGGGGGCATTATAATGCTGGGGAAAGTTTGAG
>JAODLL010067563.1:0-17115 GCA_026546735.1 Forbesichthys agassizii
CTCCCCCGTTACCCTGTCTCCCCTCTATTACCCTGTCTCCCCCCTGTTACCCTGTCTCCCCTCTATTACCCTGTCTCCCCTCTGTTACCCTGTCTCCCCTCTGTTACCCTGTCTCCCCGCTGTTACCCTGTCTCCCCCCTATTACCCTGTCTCCCTGTATTATTACACAATATATTTAACTTAGGCTTTTTTCAACATGGCGCATTATTAATTTGATCCTAAAATTTGTTGGAAACCTGAGACATTACACTTACGTGTAATAGAAAATGTAAATGCAGTAAAGTGTTTTGAAGTTACAGTATTGTAAAGTAGGTTAATTTGTTATATCAGCAAGGACAGGCATGTTATTTCAACCTGCTGGGTTAAACTTTGGTTAAACTTTGATTTGTCAGTACAATAGTGGCACAAAAATATATTTAACAAGGTCATCACTTTAGTGCCATCAACGTGGAGGTCCAGTTGACTGGTCATGATGAGGAGCTTGGAGACAAACTTTATTCTGATCCCATTTTGAGACAGTTACATGGTCCAGTCTCTCACCTATGATCAAAACGGCTCATAGGTATGTTATACAACAAGCTACTCCACTACAGAGGATATCGGTGTAGGCATATTGTTTTTGTCAATCATTTACTATTATATGGTAATATACTTATGTTTTGGTGCAACGTGGGGCAACTGACACCATCTAGATGATTGGTTATTATCCAGGATCTAACAACTTTACAGTTTCCTCCACTCACTACAGACGGAGCAACTAACAAGCAGTAACAAGAGTATTCGCGCCTCATCTTGTTCAGAAGCAACACTGGTGTGGGCTGTTGTGAGAGACAAAGAACGAGATAGAGAAATAATGAGAGCATAAGGAATCAAGAGATTCAAATTATATTTGAAATTGCACCACTAAGGGGTGGCAGCGGCGCAAAAAGTGGTAAAAACACCAGTAAACTACCGGTATGCAGCTATTGAGTGTGTCCTCAAAAATGAATACGCCAAGGGTCTTGGGGGTTTCATCATAAAATGTTTACTTACTTACATAGTTTAAAGGAAGAATAATCCAAAGTCTAAGCAAAGCCAAAGTGCTGACTATTTATTTTTCATGTCTGTTGATTTGTAGTTTCCTGTGGTTAAATTAGTAATACTAGGAATGTATTGCATCATTTGGCCTTAATGCTTGTCTGCAATTGAATAACTCCGTTATTGACTCACCCTCACACTCATAAAAACATGTTTTCTCTCTTTTTTCTCCCTTTCTGTTGCTCTCACACTTCTCTTATTAGTGATTTTTATTGATTATTATTATTTATTGAACAGACACACATCTAAATACCGTACAATCATAGCCAACTGGAGACATTTAGCAATATTGCTATTATGTAAGAGTCTGCGAACATAGTGTAACAGACACTGTGTCTGAAAACCTATTATCACATAAGATCAAACACCTCAACGTCCATGAAGAGAGAGTTTGACTAAATATAGCAAACAATTAGGTATCAAGTGTTTTGCATTCACTATATTGTGAGCAAAGGGATCATCTCATACAATATTATATACTGCAAGATGAAAGGGACAATTGCATTTGTTGGCTTGATCATCATAATTAGTATGACCATGCATTTCTATGGTGTTCACAGACAAGCTAACTATTTCCATCTGTGGTTCAGGATGTACTGAGGCCATAAGGCCAAGGGGAGTTGTACTGTGCCTGCTTTATTGGGAACATGGCGCATTGCTGATTCTTCATTCAATCATTACACTATACTTACATTGCAATAACACTTGCAGTTGTTAAAACAGTATACTGCAATGCAAAAATAAATAAAAGCATGAAAGTGAAAAGAGGCTATGGTACAATAAGAGATCATATATGAAGTCTATAAGGACTACAATGCTCTGCGATACAAACTAAATTAGGAATTTATGAATTAAGAATTATATTAAATTACTAATAGTCCAAAATATTTTCAACATTGAATATAATTTCATAAATATACTCACAAAGTGAATATGTATAGTATTAACTACATGGTCTGTATGCATTGTAGTATTTCAGTAACATACAGTACAGTACATGCTAACTGACAAGAATTAACATTTATCTTCTATCTATCTTCTTTATTTATTTAACTGTATGACATATTAAAAGCCAATGTAAACACCTGGTGACAGCAAAGGTTATTGGCCAAACAATCGACCTATACCTTTGCTTGTGTTAATGTTTTTTGGTTGAATTATTAAATGATTATAGGATAAATATTATTTACTGTATGTGTGACATTACACTCACTCACTCTCACTGACGCAGGCGATATTTTTTAGATGCGGGGGGTGGAAGTGTGAGGGGAAAATGTCTCAAATTTGAAGTAAGTACAACTATGCTTTTAGTTTTTAAAACCGAATATAACGCTGGAGTGAACTCTATCCCACCCGGAGCTTGACCACCTTGTGTTGTGTGTATGGCCATCATGCTACAGCAGATTGACAGGGTAGAAAACTATTTACTGAGCTTTTCTAGCTATGAATGTTGTTCTTGCATGTTATACTGAAATACAATTCACAAACTTGTTGAACTGGATTTTAGAATGATAAAACAAACAACATAAATATCACAAAATCACAAACTACAACATCAACAAAAATCATATTATCTCTATTTCTATTATTTTTAAACCTCTGTAGCATTTGTATTGTTAGATGTACTGTAGTATATGAATAGGCCTATGAAACAAACAAACAAACATAATTATAATTTGGTAATTAAATACATGTAGCTACGTTTTACCTTAAAAATAAACTTCGCTAGAATAAAGTTGACATTTGCGCCATTGATGTTGTGGACAGTTGTGGAATGGAATTTATGTTTACATCTCAGCGCAACATTCGGGTTTCTCATGGGCTTTCCACGCGTGGACGTCTAATTCGCTAATTATTTTTGCAGCCTTCGTTACTAAGAAACATAAGCAGTGCATTGCGGGATTTGTAGTTCTTAAATATACTATCAGTTACACTGACACTTATATGTGAATGTACATAAAACTACATATTCCACGATCCTATATTGTTGAGGAAGTGCCCTCCTCATGACTTGCGTTGTAACCATAACAAGAAACATCTTAACGATAAGCTAGTACTATATGATCATTCTTATTCAGGAACGTATTTTGTGTATAAATCATGAACCCCAAATGCTTTGTAATAATGATGTATCTCGGCGTGGGTGTGATGGCAGGGAAATACTCGCGACAAGTGAACGAGCCACAGTCTAGCAATGATGAGAAATCGGTAGAATTTAGGATTGCCAGGTTGAATCAAGTGTGGGAAAAGGCTATCAGGGTAAGTAATAGATTTATCCACAGCACTTGGGTTGTGTTGGGTTGCTTGTAGCTCAGCTCTATACCTCTGCTCTGGCATACTGCCTGTTCTACTGAAATTACCGTTTTCTTACTTACTAAAGAATGTCTTATGTACTGTATCGGCTTATTAGATGCAGCTGTCGCCGGTGCGTCAGGCGGAGCTGCACAGTGACCTAAAGATCCAGGAGAAGGATGAGCTGCAATGGAAAAAGATGACAGTTGAGGGACTGGATGAGAATGGGGAAAAGGAGGCCCAGCTCAGAAGGAATTTCAATGGTGAGACAGTCCATAGACTGCAATCATGGTTTAATTTAAGACCCCTGGGTTGCTACTCTAATATTCACTTGCACGCCACACGTTTTTCTAACCAATAACCTACAGAAACATTAATCAAATTGTGTCCTATGGAAATCTAAACAATGGGCATTAATTACGGTCCGCTATAAATTGGCTACAAAAAACATAATTCTATAAAACCAGGGTATCTGGTGATTAGAAGTAAACATGATATGCTATAATTTCAATTTGCAAAGATACATTTCCAAGGTTCAGGCGTTCAGCAATAGAGAAAAATCCTATTTAGGAAGTTAAACTAAGATCATGTTAAATGCTGAAAATATTTTAGCTCAAAGACGACATTGATTGCTAACTGTGGCATAGATGCAGTTCATACTCTAGTTCAAGTATAGAACTGTGAAACTTAAAATCTATTTGTCAATATTGTCTTAATTTTGGTCATGACTAGTTCAAGCATATTGATTATCAAAGTGCCATGAGAGATGTATAGGGACATGAACTGCTACTGTATGAAGCTGCAGGCAGTGACGGAGTGGATTTGAAACCTGTCTAGATGAAAGGCAAGAAATATTTTGGTAGCCTGTTATCAACAGAGGCTAGAGGTTTCAGTGTTGAAATTGCAAGTTGCTGATGGATTACAAGTTTTAAAGTGTTGGTGTCAGTGACACTGCACTCATAGTCCTGCTGCATGTAGCTTTCTGCTAACATGGGATGTGATTCCTTTTTTTTTTAACCTTGTATTACCCAATAAATGGGGTCTTTGTTGCTGTTTGCTTGTCATTGTTTGTAAGATGTTCGATTTACCATCGTCTACTATTACACAGGTTAAGATTAATCTAAGACACAGACACACCCTAACCTTGTATAAAAAATGTGTCACTGTCACACAATGAAAATCTTAGTCAATTGCCCATAATGTGATTTAGGAAGGTTTTGGACAGCAGCTGTGCATTAATCAGGGGCTTGGCTAGTTGAAAAGAAAAACCCAGACTGGACTGCGATGCCCTTGAGAATGACATGCTGCAGTGAGCTGTTCTGCATTGGATGCTTTGCCCTACTTGTTGGCATTGAAAACCCAAATAGAATTTCCCTGCATTGATAACCTTGATAGTTATAATTAAAAGTGTGCACCAAACAGTACCTCCACACCAACTGATTCTCACACCAACTGCCGATGCAGTGACTCTGTTAATCTATTGTGACTAGTTAGATAATCATTTATGTTGGTGGTGGGCTGCTGACTCAGCTGCTGCAATACATGTTTACTGGGGCTGGATTATAATGCTAAATCCAATAAACGTAGGATATTGTGGTGCTCGGTATCTTTTCTCTGGCCATAACTGTGAAGAAATTCAACTAAGTTAAAGTCTAAATCGGTCATAGAGGGACATGGTCTTGTGTCTGATCTGTGAGGAAATGGTGTCGCGAATACAATTCACATTTAACAGAAGGAAGGCTGTGTGCGTATGTACATGTTTGCTCGCAATCACCCCTTGTGGCCAAAAAGGACACCCAACCATATTAAGTTGGAGTGGTCTGTAAATAAATGTGTTTATAAAAAGTGTTTTCTGACATGCCGTTTCTCTACTCTTTAAATATGCAGTGCATTAAAAAAAAGAGAGGGTAGACAATCAAATAATGAAGACATGTACTGTAGTGGCAGCGGACATGACTTGCTCTGTGCGTTGTTGATGTGTCTAGAGCAGGGGTTCCCCAACTTTTTTGTGCCAAGACCCACCTAGAGGACCAATCTATTTAGAAACCCACCAAATACCAGTAACGTCATTTTCAAAAGCTGATCCATTTTAGCTAATGCTATATATGTGTGTGTGTGCGTGTGCGTGCGTGTGTGTGTGTGTGTGTGCGCCAAATATTTTTGAACAGAGCGCTCCAGAATCTATGGTGCGCACGCAGCTGAATAGGATGTAACCCAAACAGGAACAATTAGGCTATTTTGCCGCAACTTTACTCACGACCAATGAGTGGAACAACACAATTGCATATCACGGAAGCCTTTCATTGATATTCTTCATCCATTCAATGATCGCTTGCAATTTTCGCGACCCACTCACGTCAAACCCAGTGACCCACCTGTGGGTCCTGACCCACAGTTTGACAAACCGCTGGTGTAAAAAACAGTGTTTTAGATGGTCTGTACTGATAAACAAGTGTCCACTTGGCCTGCTGGTTTTCACCATCTTGTTCATTATTGAAAATGCAGGACATAAGCTGGCTGGGTTTCAGAAACGTACAGGTTGTAGAGGGTAAGCCATTACTTTAGTAGAATGAAATTAAAGTTTTTCCATGCCTTTAATGTAATTGCGGATGTTCAGTTGTTGCACGAGGTCTCTGCGTAATGGATTGAGACACTTGGGTTCTGAGACTTGCATTTCCACCACGGCTTTGTTTGGTAAAGCCTATCTCAATATCGGCTTATGAATCAATACCATTGTTTTAGCAGATTTGTTCATAACCAACTACTTCACAGTAGCTTTCTGTATTGTCACAACCTTTTTTAAGTCCACATTTCTAAAAAGCAGCTGTGTAATGTGTTCTGATCAGTGATCCTGGCCAAGTATGGGATGGACGGTAAGAGGGACACCCGCTCAATGGAGAGCAACTCGCTGAAGGACCATGACAACAAAGAGGGTGACATATTTGAAGATCCCAGGCTGGACAAACTGTGGAACAAGGTCTGTGTGCACAAGGGGAATAGATATTTCACCGTAATTATTGTTTTTGTGATTAATTAAAAGACATTGCTATGTTACTACTGTGCACGCATGAGATGTCTGCATCAAACCAAAATCAGTGTTGATTGCAGCATTGCTCTCAGACTCTGTCACCCACAGTGCCGATAGGAGCGTGGCTTTCAGGCTACAGCAGTCCTATATTTAAAACGGAGACTACGGCTAGACAGACCCTGCATTCAGCGATTGAATGAATGGCATTTAATGAATGTACTGTATCTTTCATATTGCAATTCGCTTGTTTGTGTGATCATGCATTCAATATACCTCACAAAAGATGTATGCATCCACGAAAAGCTGCCTCCGCCCCTCAATTTGTTTTTATTCATGACCCAGTAAATGAACCTGCGTGTCGTCTTTCCTCCACTTTCGACCGGCAATAAAGAGATAAGATGGTGGGGCGTCAGATGAAATCCTCTGTTTTGACTGTCTAGTCGTTGCTACACTGCGTCACTGCTCTGAGTAAAGATTGCCTTGGTCAACTTCCCCAATCCCCAGTCTGCGAGTATTTAGTTGCAGCCAGCCACCTTTTACTCTCCGTCTCCAATTGTCACCCGGCGCTCATTGAAATGAATGGTGGCTTGTCACTTTGTAGCTAGTCGGCACATCTAGTGAATGCGTTTGAACCGATTTTTCACCCGATCGGGTCTCGGGACGGGTGTCGGGGGACCCTGTGAAGACCTCCTACTACAAACAATTGCTTTTGTAGTACTGCACACAGCCACACTGATGGATGGCATCATCAAACCCAAAACAACCTTTCCCAGTTCAAAAGTTCTCATTCAGCTCATTCACTCATTGAACAAAATGCAAAATGTGTTTCGTAAATGCACCCCAGTGGGCGCAGTAACAAAGTATACTGGGAGCGCATTGGATAAAATTTAACCGCACGGACACAGTTTTGAAGCTAAAACTTTCCATGCAAATTATAATCTTGGTATTAAAATAGCAGTAACATTAAGAGTTATGGTATTGTCACACATAATCTATACGTTACTGTCGCCCCCCCTGCGGCATATCAGTCATTTGACTAGTGCGGCCTGACATCCATTTAGGAGACTAATGTCTTTAGTGTCTAATGGCTTTTCTGCTGGCAGGCCAAGACCTCAGGAAAGTTCTCAGAGGAGGAGCTGCTGAGTCTGAAGCGAGAGTTCCAGCATCACAAGGACAAGATCCACGAGTATAACATCGTCATGGATACTGTCAGCAGAACTGAAGGTGAGCTAGCATGACGTGACATCAATCCTGTTGGGTCACGTTGTCTGCTAGCTAGCGGGAGGGAAAACCAATCAGAGCTACTCATCACTTGTTGAAGTTCTGTTCTCGTCCTCTCTTGGCATTCCCTCTCTCTCTCGCTCCCTTGTTTGTTGAAACTCCTTTCTGTTATCCTTTGGTGAAGTCCACCGTACTTCAAGTTTCTTTGTGACAGCTTTTCCAAAACTCAAGCTCAGCTCTCCCCTAAAGTGAATTAATTTTCAAATGTCTTCAGACAGTTCCCTTTCTTACCCATTAAGCATGCATTCACAACCAGCCGTTCCAAAGCAGCGGATGTATGACCTCTATATATCTATCAGGTCTACAATCTGCTGATTCTGATAGTTTGTGCTGTGCAGTTAATAGACTGATCACCCAGGGTTAAAGTCACCACCTTTCTGGTGACCCCCATCATTCCACATCTTGCTGTGAATGGACGTCTAGCTGCCTGGGGAAAGTAGCCATATTTAATTTAGACACGAGCGATACATTGAGGCTAGTTGTTCTATCTCAGTTCTTTTTGAGAGAAGCTCGGCTATTGGGATGCATTTAGAATGGAAACCCGTCTGTGAAGCTTCAGTCTTTCTCTTCCCTCTTAGACATTCCATCGTTCCTCTTCTGTCCTCTTGCTCTCTCACAGGCGTTATCAGAGTAGACCAGGCGTCTAAGCCTGCTTTTCAGATCACTCCATCTAGGGCAGTGCAATTAATCGAATTGAAATCGGGATTTCATTTTCAGCTCCTAACAATTACAAGAACTATATAATCGAGGGGGGGAAAAAAACAATTATTTTGCACTTTACGTTGTGCAAGTAAGGACTTATTTTGCCTTGTGCTCTGAATGACAGGCGCATGCTCACTTTTGGGTTTCGTCCATCGCAGGGTGAAAGTGAAAGATCAATGTGAAAAGTATTAACACAGTTGAAGGGGTTTTCAATGTACATTTGTTTCACTTTTTTTAGATGCATTAAATGCAACATCTTTCTAAAGTCAGCGACCATTATCAATATTGACCAAAATAATCCTGATTGTTATTATTCCGTTTTTTCCCCCATAATCGAGCAGCCCTAGATCAGCCTCACACTGTGTCCTGTGTTTGCCTCTATAGAGATCCACAAGAATGAGATCTCTCCCCTGGAGGGTGAGGCTAAGGACCACGTGCTGCACCAGAAACACACGGAGCTGAAGCAGAAGATGAGGGACCTGAACCAGGGCTTTGAGCGCCTCCTCAAGCTCAGTCACGAGGGCTTCAGTGAGGATAGCGGTGAGAAGGAGCATGCACGCGCACGCACAAAAGCTCCTGGCTGCCGCTTTCCACAGTTGACTTGTTAGCTTCAAACTGATTGGCTACATAAAAGAGGCTATTTAAAGTTGCCTACAGTGACAAACTGATGTGAAAGCACTCGCCCTTGATCAGTTGTGTTTCTAAATCGAATTAGCATTCCGTTTTGAATGCCTTCTTTTAGATCAGGGCTATTCAACTCCAGTCCTGGAGGGCCGCACCGTGCATGTTTTAGATGTCTCCCTGCTCCAACACACCTGATTCAAGGTTGTTAGAAGCCTGATAACGACCCGTTCATTTGAATCAGGCGTGTTGGAGCAGGGAGAGATCTAAAACACGCAGTGTGCGGCCCTCCAGGAATGCCCTCAAATCGCCTTTCATTGTAACGCCCCTGCTTAGCTCGAGGCCGGCGTCTGTCCCCGCTAGTTTGACAGCCATACGTTTTATTCAAAGGTCATGTTTTGTCTCCTCTGGCCTTCACTGTTTAATGTGTTGCAGCACCAGGCGAGTTAATCACAATGTAATGTGAATCATTGACATTGCTTCCACGCTTTGGCTTTTCCTCTGCCCCTACAGCTTCTTTCTCATGCAAACACTTATGTGTGTTCCCTTCCCTGTTCCTCAGCTCTTGTTGCATCTATAGACACATTCACACGCTCCCACACATCATCAGTTTATTTTTTATTTATATATATATATATATATATATATATATATATCTCTATCTCAGTTCCAACCGCTTTAGCGTCAGGGAGTCCTGCCGTTTATCCGAGTTGTACTGTGAACGAGGTTCTCTCGTTCTCCTCAACCCCTCCCCATCATGTGCAGTGCTTGGTTATAGTGTATAAGATGTCTCCTTGCGTGGGTTAAGTCGGCGTCTCCTCCTCCCCGTCCAGAGTTCAGGGAGCCGCGTGTTGTGGAGCTGTGGGAAGCTGCCAAGAGAGCCAACCTCAGCGAGGACGAGCTGGACTCTCTCAAGGTAGCGCTTCAACGTATTCCCTTGACAGTTTCTTGAGCAACGGGCTGCTTTTCACACCACCTGCTTGATTTCTCTAAAACGGCGGCGAGCACGTTTGTGTGTTTTTGGTTGGTCTTGGGTTATGGTTGAACTGGAATCGGATGGAAGAGCACAAGCCTTTCGTTGCGTTTTCAAAAACTGTTGAATCTAATCATAATATTATATCTACATGCCAATGCCAATCACATTTGCATTTCAATGAAGTTCAGAATGGTGGTTAGCTAGCATAGAAGGCTTCCATCGGCCGAATCCAGCATCCAGAAAATGTCTGTTCTTTAGTCACTGATTTAGACGATGTACACTCTTATTTTTGAAGTGAGCATCTCATTTTGGTTAAGATAAATGTTTACCTGTGTGCGTGTTTGTCTTGCGCATTCAGGAGGAGCTGCGTCACTTTGAGACCAAGGTGGAGAAGCACGCTCATTATCAGGAGCAGCTGGAGCTTTCGCACCAGAAGCTCCGCCACGTGGAGGCTCTAGGAGACAGGGAGCACATCCAGAGGAACCAGGAGAAGTACAACACCCTGTCCGAGAAGACCAGGGAGATGGGATACAAGGTAGGGGAGACACAGGCCTCTACTCACTTCGATGACTCATCGAAACTGGTGGAAAATGACTTGCTTTTACTTGGGTAAAAGTAAATGGCAGTACATACTTGGGTAAAAGTAAATACTTCATACTTAAATATTTAAACGTATGCTCCTGTCTTAGTCACGTTTTATATTATGTGTCTGTATTTATATTATGTGTCTCTGTATTCGTAATGTAAGATGTCATTGAGTTGCTTGAAAGGCATCCTCAAATAAAATGTATTATTAAGTATTCCATTACTACTGGTATGTAACTGAAAAGTATTCATTATTAACCACAAATAATGAGTTTTTTCTTTGGGTTTGCAACAATTGTTTCTGATGAGCATAACATTTTAAGCGTTAAGAGGCCTATTGAGTCACATTTGGGTCTGAGCCGATTCTTTATGTATAGTGTAGGAGGTTAATGATTGGTAAATGCATCCTTTACTAATGAACTAAAGGCTGTGGGAAAATCACAAGTGCTTATGCAGCAAAAGTAATTTCAATACAGTTTTGTGGATGCCTTCATATATCACATTGTCATTAGGGTAATACGATGGTTGGCTGCAGATTGTTTACTATGGGTAAAGACCAGAGGAGATAAGCAGTGGCAGACCAGAAAATGGTTTTACGATTGTGTGCCAGATTTTTGAAAAATAGAGTATTCATTACTCTCTCTTATTTACAGATGAAGAAACACATGCAGGACTTGACCAATAAGATCTCTCGTCAGGGACTCGACCACAACGAGCTCTGAGAGGATTTGTATCATCTCGTGGCCATTCATTGAGTCTCATAGGCTACTTACTTCCCTGTAGAAGAATCAGTGTTACTCATGTAAATTATTTTTTATATAAAATGATTTTCTAATGCTACAAAATGAGACTGGCTAATGATAATGGATGTGTGTGTGTACTGATGTACATAATGTGTACACGTCTAGATTATTTGATTCACCTGAAAAGGTAGATGTAATGTTTTGCTTAACATTTTTTTTTTTTTTTTAATACACATCCTTTTTTTTTCTTTTCATTTTAGATTTTGTGTTCGAATCATGACATTTATTTAGCAAGTGAGAAGCAAGGATGTATATTTTTGTTATTTTGTCTGGCCACACTGAATGAGTGATGTGTTTTGTGGGGGTTGACGAACAGTTGTTCTAAGCCGTCCAACCACACTAGTTATTTTCTCCTTTCTGGAATTGTTGTGTGACACATTTCACTGCAGTGGCCACCAGACAATTCATGCCCAACTGTCTCTTGCTGTGTAATTAGTGGAGCGTCACCTACTGTAGGTTGTTACGGCTGTAATAACTCCTACATTCTGTTAGCTGGAATGTACACTTGTTTCTAGGTGGGGAGGTTTGGAAACATAAGTTACATGCAGTCTTTAATTGTAAAATACATAAGTACATCAAGAGCAACACTTAGAAAAAAAATGTATAGTTGTTTTTAATCTTGGCCTAAATAAAATAAGTAATTATGTACATGGCAAGATTTACATTAAGATGCCACAGGCTCCCTGCCTAATATGTGACCTGCGATGGCATTAAGGTAAATGTTCGAACAAAAGATCAACAGCGCTATAAAGATAGGCTTTCTCAAAGGAAAATGCCAGGCTTTCCATTGGCTCATCCTCGAGGGTACAGCCACCATAAAAATAAATATGCGCTACATTCAAGTTCATGTACTTAACGAGAGGGGCCACCTTTCCACTTCCGTCCTCAGCACAATACCAGTAGTAGAAACGTTGATTACGGAACCACGTTCATAAACCGTTACTGTCTGGCTGATTGCCTAATCATAGTGTTCCCTGTCTGTCTGAATAAATGTTTTATTTGTAAACCTGGCAGTGCCTCTCTAAGCATCTCCTTTCAACTGTTTGCTCCAGCTGTCGTGCGTAAAGGTCGCTCACTGCACTGGGGCTCTGGCAACACCTGACCTCTGCATGTAGGAGCGGCGTGGAGGCATTTGTTCTCATTAAGCCCTGCGCTAACAAAGTCCTTCAAAGTGTAATGAATACGCAGCTGGCCGGTGGGGGCACAAGTAAACTGCAGACACACATTATGCGTTAACGTGGGTGATAAGAACTAATGGAATTTGGTCGGGGTGGGGGTGCAGTCCTCAAATGCCAATTGATTGGGTGTTACTCCTCCAAAGGACTTGATGTGCTGGGGAGCTGTGGAAAACGTCGGGGTGGGTGGGGGGGTTAGGTCAGTTAGTAGGCCCTCTCGGCCAGCTCTCCAGCTGAGGCAGTCTGTTCTTTCTCCCCTGCGCATGCTCCGCCCCCACTTTCTGGGCCGTTTCCATGGCAGCGATGTCGAGATGAGCATACCTGATGGAGTCCTCTACTGGTTGGGTAACTAGTGTGGGTGGGTGGGCAGGGGGGGAAAGGAAACACTGTCTTAACTTTGCATACAGGCATATTTATTCTTCCATGGGTTCCTAGCCAAATTATTATATGAAGCTGCAGCATTGGAAGAAATGCGTCTTTTACGGTGTATCGAATGGACAAGCAGTCAGAGAAACAACCACCTTAGCCAAACCAAACAGCCGTCAACCTTTAACCATCTGCTCAGCAGCAGTACAGAATATCCCATATTCCCTATTTTTTGTGTCCACAAATGAACACCCACCATACCTGTAGTGCCTTATGTAATTGACAACACCATTACAGTGCACACAAATATAATTAGGCCTGTATTGTATGTTCTAATGTAGCTTGTTAACAGTAGCAAATGTGTCAAGGGAAAGTACACCAAGGCGGATGTTTTTACTATAGATGCCAACTGCACAATGCAGGAAGCATCATGGTAAACACTGTACTGCAGGTCTGTCCAGCCTTACCGCTCACAGTGCTAGCTGGGCTGGAAACCGCAGCTGCTCTGGGCTGCCGTAGGTCCAGCTCCATGTACAGCAGCTCTCTGCTGGCTCCATCGGGGCTCATGGGGAGGTTGACATAGTTGACATTGTTGTGTCTGTGCAGCATGGCTGCCAAAGCTGCACAGCTGGGGCTCTCATCGGGAGAAAGGAACGAGGTTCCTAGATGAGACATTAAGGGATTGAACTATTTAGTTTAATTCAGAAACCAGAAATATCACCATAATGGTGTGAATAGGGAAAAGGTTTCCGCTCAAGATAGATGACATACTATCCTCAACCAGCCGGAGCTCTCCTCTCTTGGGCAAGATGCTCTGTTCACAAGCATGCCGAGAATCTGAAAACAAGTTTGAGTTCGTCAAATGCAAAGAAACAGCATGTATCGTGGTTGGGAAATTGGACTTTTGAGTATTCCTACCAAAAAAAAACAACTAAATAGTAAATGGACTGCTTTAATATAGAGCTTTTCCTAACCTTCCAGCTACTCAAAGAGCGGTAAAGTATTGCCTCACATTCACCTATTCACACACACATTCACATGCCGATAGTGGTTGCTGCCGTGCAAGGTGCGACCAACCACCGGGAGCAGTTAGGGTTGGGTGTCTTGCTCAAGGACACCTCGACACTTTGTGAGGAGTCGAACCAGTGATTTTTGGATCGCTCCGCTGTACCCACTGCGCCACTTTTGCCCCAAATAAAAGTGGGATCAAACAATTAGCATTCTGCACTTAGCTACTGTAAATTGCAAGAACAGAAGCCCAGTGTAATCTGCAATAGGGTTAAGATATTACAAGCTATTACATGTTGTTTAGTTTCCAACGTGTGCTGAGAGTCGGATAATTGAAAATAATAGCCAGAACAAAAACCCGGCAATATTGGAGACAACATGGTTGTCTGTGCCTTATGGACAGCCGGGGCAGAGACTAGGGTGGGCGAGGTTCTGACCTCTTGATCTATCAACACACTACTACAGACACCAACACCGTTAACCTTCTCCAGCCTGTGAAAGCAAATAATAAAAAGAGACTAATAGAAAATATAGTTTTCAAGTATGCCAGGTCCATTCGGTTTGACCTTATTTCACAGGATAACAATGACTCAGCAATATGTCTCTCGCTCATACACATATAAATACCTAGTGGATCTGCAGCTGGTGACAGTCCAAAGGGTGAAGAGTTAGTAACCTAAAAAAAAACCCAGATACAAATTATTTTAATTTCCTGCTAAGGCATGAGCTGGCCTCTGACTGAGGCCGTCTAATGCTGGCAACGTCAGCTCTGTGAAGGAAATAAATGCAGGGAGAACCATTACCTGTGGCGTCGCTCGACAACCTACAGAACACCACTGTTCTGGTGTGATGTAGTTGTGTGGAACATGACTGCACTGTGGGCGAGAAGGGTGGGGGTGGTGGTGTGAGGGGGGGGCGAGAGAGACAACGACACATGTAATGACAGCACAGTTAATCATCCGTTGCTTCATTTCATGACATTTCCAGGGGAAGAAAATGAGCTGACGGTCGGCGTAGAAATAACCCAAGAAAGAGAGCCATCAGTCATTGTGCTTTTGTACCGCTCCGGGGGAAATGACAACTTGAGCTGTAGCTTTTCCTGAACAGACAGGAAGACAGGCTGGCAGACGAAGGGGGGAGGGAGGGAGGGAGAGAGAGAACTAACGAGAGAAGGGAAAGTGTGATGTCTAAAGGGGAGGAAAAGGTGCGAGAGCTGAGCAGACCGAGCCAGGCAGGAGGCTGAATTTCTCACCAACAGTGTCTCTAACCCTGTGTCCTAGGTTATGTAACTGTTGTATGCACATAATGTGTGTCACTGATGGGAATGTGTGGAGTGAGGCTTGCTCTCATTAACTTGTACACGTGAAAGGTCTATAGCGATATTGCTATCAACTGCTGACAAATTGCAGTCAAGGCGTATTCTACCAGTTGCTACCTAAATCGTCACTACTCATTAGGGTTTTCCCTGCTTTCCAACAGACATACACACACATTTATACGCCTCCGCAACCTGTCAGGAGCACGTGCTGTTTTCCCTCCCGCTCTGATGATAATTTTCACAGTAGCACTACTCAAAAGCCAGCCGAAAATTAATCAAACACAATGTGAAGGTGTTGTGCTGCTGAGCCTTAAAACAAGGGTTTTACAGAAGATACCAGCCGCATCTGAAATATATATTCTCTGTAAAGGTTGCATTCCAGTGAGTTCAGAACATATCTGAACTATAACAAATTAGATTATAGTTATATTTGTTATATTCATTTAGAATCCAAAAGAGTATCCTGGATGAATGTCCTGGATGACATTTTCCTACAGTAGCTTTCCAAATGACTATAATTGCCAACAATGTTAACTAACATTAATTCCAGAAATCCTTTTGCCATATTTGCCAGAATACAATACAATTTCTTCTTTTTTTAAATTTGTGTTAGAGAGGCTATTAACTTTTGTATTTAAATGTGTGGTTTGATGGCACCTGTATAAGTGCCTGCTTGACAGTATAAATATATGTTGTGCCTAAATCACAGGAAAGAATTAGAACACAGTTTCAGTTTAAATAACTGCAAGAAGAGGCATGGGGGAGAATAATGTGGGAGACCAAACACAGGGCAGATGAAAGCCATTTGAATAATGATATATATTGTCACATTCAATCATTGTCCATTACTTATTAGAAATGTTACCTCAAACAGTAACTTGCTAAAAACAATAAAGTGGACGTTAGATGATGTTTGGTTTACAGCTAATCCTCAGCATTGAATATGAAATCATCGTATATACATCATTCGTAGAAATATACTTGCATTATCACTTCTTGCTTTTGGCAGGTTTAAAAATGTACTAATCCTATCCATATCATCGAATATACAGTTAAATTACAATTACCAATCAGAGGCCATGACTCATTGGCTAATTGGATTAAAGGTATAGTCAGCTATTGCAAGCTAAATGTAAGATAAATCACTTTTTTTGCGTGTTGAATTTGTGCGTGTTGAATAAAATAATCTGATACTTCTACACAGCCCTGCCTTTGAAAATTGGAACATAAACAAAATGGTGAACAACGCTCGTATCAACAAAGCTATAACACTACGCTTTGCTTCACAATGCATTTCAATGTGTGAGACACCACCCGCGGAGGACTGCCGGAGCGATGCTGTTTTGATTTGAGCTCGAAGTTAGCAAGAATGACTGACCGCACCTTTAAATGTTGACTGATCTATTTTTCATTGCATGAGACTGCAACACGCATGCATCTTTCCTTACCTGTGGCTCGCGACAGACAGGGCAGCCTGCCGGCAGCAGTAGCCTTGCTGGACATCTTTTGGCACTCTCCACAGGGGGCGCTCTTACACTGCCCCAGGAGTGGGAGCGCAGCTTGGGGGCATGACCACCCCCTAGTGGCTCTGTGGTGCTCTGGCAGAGTCCTTGTCCCTGACCACCACCCCCTGCACTCCTAGATGCCTGGCCCAGTTCAGGTGGCCCTACCCGGGTTGGGGGGTCCCTCAGAGACAGCCTCTGGAACAGGCTCCTGGGGATGTCGTAGCGCATCTTGAGAACACTGGGGATGTGGTATTCCTCACTATGCCTGCTGGAGGCACTAGACCCAGGTCTGGAGGCACTGGACCCAGGTCTGGAGGAACTGGACCCAGGTATAGAGGCACTAGACCCAGGTCTGGAGGAACTGGACCCAGGTATAGA